>MJUU01017005.1:0-61389 GCA_002080025.1 Modiolus philippinarum | reverse complement strand
TAACATTGGGCCTATGGATCTGAACTAGCGCTATATACTACTGATATCAGATAATAAGTTATCCCGTCTGCCGGCTGGACTGTTTGATAAATTGACTGAACTCGTCGCACTGTAAGTATTCATGAAATACACGAGTGGATGTTGATATGGAATTTTAAGTGTTGCTCAATTTTGAAACTTCCGAGAACATAAATTTTCCGAAGAAGTTGCAATTTTACGGAAATTTAGGACGTCATTATCCTTATTTATTACTGGAAACGTTTTCACATATCAATTTCACTGTAGAGCGTACAGTACATACAGTGACTTTGTGGAAAGAGCAAAAGCACTGTCACAAAAACTGCTGAGTCAGGGATATGTTCAGCCTTTGTTACTTTCGTCTCTTCAGAAATTCTATGGCCGTCACCACGACATCATAGATAGATATGAAATGTCAGTGTCACAAATAAAAACTGACATTTTCAGCTAGATTTGAGTCTTCCCGGGTTTGACATTACCAGTTTTGACTTTTCCCTGGATTGACCCATTGACAGTGTGACGGGTGCTGTGCACAGAGCAGGACATGCTTACCCTTCCGGAGCACCTGATGTCACTCTTGTTTTTTGAGAGTTCACACTGTTAGTGCTTTAGTTTTTTGTGTTGTATATGTAATGTTTGTGTGTTTTGTGGTCATGTGGTGTCTTTGGTCTTCCGTCTTTTGGTGTTCTTGCTTTTGCCTTGTCTCTGGACTTTGATTTGTGTAATTTTGTGCTTTGTTCCTTCGGTATTCTACTGCCGTTGTTTCATCATGAAATATTTTTGTATTACGAGGTGAGACTTAAAGGACTATTACGAACGATTAATACTATTTGATCTGGATTGTTTCAAATGATTGACCGATTTTTTTTAAATTTGGTTAAGACATAATGTTATACCAAAGACTGTTTTCTTTTTTAGACAACATTGGCATGTGTCTTGGTCCAAGGTGATGAACTTGTTCTCTTTCCACCCTCGTAAATTTGGACCTCTTCTCTCTTTTATACTGTTTTAGATTTTAATATTAATTCATTATTGTTTATTCAGTTGTTTTTCATGCACGACAACTACATTATGTACACAAATATTCTTATTCTGTTATCTTACATGCTTAACTATCATTTATATTTTACAGTGATCTTAGCGGAAACATTTTATCAAGTCTACCTCCAGATATATTTGATAGCCTTTCCAACCTACTGTCACTGCAAGTATTTGTGCAAAAACGTAAGACTACTTAAGTATTTGTGCAAAAAACGTAAAACTACTATAAGTATTTGTGCAAAAACGTAAGACTACTATAAGTATTTGTGCAAAAACGTAAGACTACTGTAAGTATTTGTGCAAAAAACGTTAGACTACGGTAAGTACAGTATTTGTGCAAAAGACGTAAGACTGCTGTAAGTATTTGTGCAAAAAACGTAAGACTACTGTAAGTATTTGTACAAAAAACGTAAGACTACTGTAAATATTTGTGCAAAAACGCAAGTCTATGGATTTTAATTTCAAACATGATGCCAGTTTGAGTTTGGAAATGTACATGCAGAGTGAAATTGAATTGTGACACTGTGAAAGTATCTTGTTAAGAATATATCAGAAAACCGTTAAAGCCATTAGCAAATTTACAAACAACACGTACCTGAGACCACCTTTCACGATTATCATCAGTATTTGAGCAGATTTTGGAAAATGGCTTTACATGGAACAAAACATACCACTAAATGTATTTTTTAACTTTACATAAATTAAATGGTTTTTAAGTTGTACTAGCAGCATATTACACAAAAACTTATCGCTTCATTTATGAGTTGGTCAGCATAATGGGATCTTCCATGTTTATGTAATTATGTATCTACAACTCTCTGATAATGAAGTAATTATTTAAACGTCAGATTAGCTACTGTCTGAACTGCACATATAGGGTCCTTTCTCCTAACTTCGCGGAATTACGAAATCGGGGTTAAGTTCAATATCAGTTGTCGTGCATTATTTCTTTGAAACAGCTTTCGTATAATGGGTGTAAAAACAAAATTATCTAAAAGAATTGTCAGGAGCCAAAGTCCTTGAGCCAAAAAGAAAAAGAAAGTGGAATCCCCATTTCTACCACATTACAACTGCAAAATACATCATTGTTATCAGTCGACACGATATAGCTGAAATATTGCTGAAGTTGGTGTAAAACCTCAATCAATCAATCATTGTTATCAGATGTCAAGATGAAAGTATTGATTATGCTTTTAAGGTGTTATAAATGATGTAAAACTGAATTTATTCAAAATTGTTTCTTTCTACTGCGTAGTTTGAAGTTGATTGTTATACAAATTTACCATGTGTTTTGGTTTTCAGGGTATACCTTGACGTTTATGAATGTGATCAATTTATGTTGTGTTGTATATGCGTCGGGTGAGATGATATGCTTGAGCTTTCTTCAACCCTAATTATACTTCTCCAACAAACGACATTTGTGGTGTATAGATGTTTCAATCAGTCGATCTATCCGTCCCTCTGTCTGTCCGTTTTTCACTATGTCTGTCAATCTGTTAGTCCGAACCTGGAACACTAGTTTTGTGTATTCAACTCCTTTTGCACATTTTTACCGAGAGAATTTATATACATTGAAAATGTGCAACTCCTGTTCTAGTTGCATTTTATTAAATTTTTCCGTATTTTACAGATAATTTGTTCACCGTATTCTAGAGGCAAGGGTACCCATTTTGTGTAATCAACTCCTCTCGCGGATTTTCATCAAGAGGTCAGAAACTTTGCACAAATTTTTATAAACATCATTTTTCAGCAGTTTCTATGTGCAGGGTGCACATTTTGTAGAATCAACCCTTTACCTTTTAACAGATAGGTCTGAAACTTTGCAGAGTGTTTCTATATTCATTGAACATTTGCACCTCCTTTTTTGGTTGCATTTTATAATTTTATCCGGAACTGAGGGCTAGTTGAACTTGTTATTTTTCCATACATTCTGTTGAATGGGTACCCGTTTTGTGTAATCATCTCTTATCACTGTTTTTTCATCAAGTTTCTAGAAGCAACTCAAGAGCAATTGCCATTGATATGAGAAGGAATCCGTTAAACTGAAACTTGCATATGACTTGTAACTGGCCATAAATTTTCCTTCAGACGTATAATTTATCACGTAACTGCGAACCGTGAAACGCTTAATCCTTAGCACTTTCAGCAGACTTCTTTTAACGTGTCATGGCTACAATGTGTGTCTCGGAGTTTTATATTACAATGTATAATAAGAACTGAAAGTCGGTTCCGAGAAAATGAAGTATTATTACACCTGCAGGTTCAGTAATGTTACCTGTTCAAAGCAACCGTTTTTGAAGTACTTTTGCCAATGCATATATGTGTTTAAAAAAAAGATAAGACGCTTTACACTATTGTTGATTACATGTAAAGAAATCACAGGTAATTTAATTAAATTAATACATTTAATTAATAGCGTTGCCAAACTTCCTAATCTGTAAGTGAAAATTTATTTTGGTATTTTTTTAAATAATAACATAAAAGCTCCAGAGAGATTTGTTTTATAAAGGAAGTAGGCAATGAGTTGGAATCACTTTCCGTGCCCCCGATTTCCAGAATCGGACATTTTGAAACAAATGGTAAAAACTGCAAATCAAAATTTAAAATTTCGTTAACTGGTTCAAAAAGGGGCCTTTTCCATCATTGAGTGCAGGTAACGCTCGTGTTAAAATTTCTTTTGAACAGCGGAGATGATAAATTCAGAGACATTTTGAACTTTTTTTATTTCAGCGACATAAGCGACATTATATTTTATAAATTCAGTAACTTTTACCTGTAAAAATACATTACTCCTCTTCCTCCTTGCCCTTCCTATGCCCCTGCTCACCATAAGTAGGTGGGAGTTTGAGAAGGTTATATATTTTACAATCAAAATTAATTGTTCAGAATATTCATTTTAAATCATATAAAACTACGGAATTGTTTTAAATTTCTGCACAGTCTCAACATCCTCAATGTATACAATAAAGCCTTCCAAATTAATTGCAGTTTATGACTTGTATGCTAGTAGTTATTCATACTCCAACCTTGAGATATTACTCAAACTGAATTGTTCCTGCAATTCCCTCATCTTCTGTGCAGTTGATTTCTCCTTGGTGATAAAAAAAATAATAGATGTTTACATGCATTTTTGTATTTTTTTACCTCGGTGTATTAGTTTAAATAAGAAAGAAAAAGGTATTGATAAAGTCATAGATGTTGAGTCTTCGAGAAAAAAACTAACTCTACATTTGTCATGATTTTTCTTCTGCAAATTTGATATATATCTTATATGAAATTTATATCCATTCAAATTATTGTTTATTTTTGTACATATTATTTAAAACTGGATGTCGCTGAATTTACATATGATACGTAGAAAAGACGTCACTGAAATGATAAACAGAATTACTCAAAAAATGTCGCTGAAACGATAGTGGCTGAAATGATACTGTCGCTGAATTTATACGCACCCTTGAACAGGTGGTTTGAAAAAATTGGTTGAGGATGGGGATTCACGAAGCTTAATTAATGTAAGACAGACTGACCTAAAGTCGAAAAAATTGCTTTACATATTTTCATATAATATCACATTTTTATTAAAACAGGGACCTTGGCAGAAACATGTTAACTAGTCTATTTGATGGAGTATTTGACGGTTTGTCTAAGCTACAAACCCTGTAAGTATACCAGTTAAACTTCGAGTAAATGAGGGTAATATAAATAAGACTACAGAATTGTCAAGATCCGAAATGCAAAAGAAAAATGACAAAGTAGATTAAAAACCACCGTAAAAATTATCAACCGCAATGGATTTACTTGGTAGAGGTAATTCATAGGAAATTGTATGTTAGACAGATTTTATCTCGGTAAATAACATTCTTCCGTATCTATAACTTTGTGATATACCATAGATATATCGTGCTTCCAAACACGCGCACTTTAAAATAATATCTGCAAATATGCCATACCAATAACAGAAATGAAGAAAATAGAAATGATTAGAACAAATATATAAAAACTGCACACGAACGTCAAATAAAATGAAGTGCTTTCGGTGTTACCCTCTAAAACTACCAAGAGTTTCGTCAGATGCTTCGAAAATGACACACGGTATACTACAAGCGTGAATAGGGTCTGTAAGTCTCGTCATGTGACACCGAGAAATCACGATAAAATTCAAAATTGAAAACATTTCCCGCCACAATATGACGTTGTGGGATTATGAAGTCTTATTGTTTGCTTGAAACGTCATACTTTTCTGTTAAAAATGCAACTTCCGGGTACAAATTATGTCCCCGGAAGTCCCAAAATTGGACGAGACTTACAGACCCTATTACTGACGTTTGACAATGTTTGCCCGATGTTTTTGTTGTTGCTTCCATGAATGTTTTAAGATAAATTTCGCTCCTTTCTTAAAACCTTCATCAGCTAAAACTTAAAGGTGACAATGTCGTAAAAAAGAAACTCCGCGTTTGATCAACTCTCTCTATGTTTCATCAATAGAAAAACACTCGCATGATACAACAACGACAGTAGAATACCGAAGGAACAAAGGAATATTATTAACAAATATCAAAGTCCAAAGACATGGCCAAAACGAAACACAGCATCAACGACGTTAGACAGCCACAAAGCAAAGAAATAAAAACCACAACATTCAAAACCAAGCCACTCACAGTGTGAACTCTTAGAACTGAGACTGATATCAGATGCTTCGGCAGGGTAAACATGTCCTGATCTGTTAACACGCGGTCAGTGCAGCATACAGCTCATTTAAATGATTGTAGTTGGATTTAACATATGTGTTATGGTCTCATGTCCATGTACTCACTATCCTTTTGTAAAATAAAATGATTTTGAAATATCTGATAGGTAGCTGTATGGTTAATGTCATTTGCTAACCCTGAGACAAACCAATTAAAAACCATGGTACGTGTAACATCTCTAAACCTTAAACAGTACCAAGGTTGAATTTGGTACTGTTTATATGACGACTTGTGTTGGGTTGTGTTTTCACGATTCTGTCCTACATTTTACGCATATTCCTTACTGGTCTCTCCCTGTAATCGCTTCAGACTTTTGCTGTCACTTTTATTTGTGAAAAGCATTTGTAATTACTTAAGTATTTAAACATGGACAAGCGCAGATCGGTACAAAAACATAACTTACGAAGACAAAACAAAAATTCAAAAAACTAAAGCACTGACAGTGTGAACTCTCATTTGAAATTGAAACCGATATTAGACCAAATGCAAAATTACTAACATTTACAGTAAAACTGCAGCCATTTGTGGACTTCTCATCTACAGTATGTTCGGTTTTAGTTACAAATGTATTTATTATTGAAAGCATTTTTAAAGTCGCGATGAATAATGCAAAATAAGTGTTGAACATTGAGAAGTTCCGTTTCTCGCCAATTTTTAAAATGCTTTAACCTCTGAAGAAGTACAGTACTATTGCCTTTCATATAATATTTTGTAAAATTTCTCTCAAATAGAAATTTCCATTTCTAATTCTCAGCATTCCAATCATGAGAAGTTGTCCGCCTAAAGCTGAGTCCACAAATTTCAGAAATCAGTTCATGACATATATTTTCATGTAGATATATTTTGCTTAAACATCTAAACGTTATTAATTTACTTGGCATTGAAGGGCATCAAGTGCAAAAACGACATGCGTACCTTAAATAGGCAGAGAACTTGAATAAAAACTATTAAGTTTCTTTTTATATTTACCAGAATCCTTAAGGAAAACCTGCTAACTAGTCTGTCAGTTGGAGTATTTGACGGTTTGTCTCAGCTTCAAATACTGTAAGTATACCTATTGCAATAGCTGAAATTGTTCAATATATCTTAACGTATGTGATATACCATAAATATGTTGTGCTTCCCAATCAAGGAACTATCAGATCCATCATAGGTTATGTCACATGAACCAATCATCGCCTACTTATAAATAAAAAAAATCCGAAGTAATCGTAAATTTAATTTCTGCATATGGCCTTTTCAACAAGTTATGTCTCGTCAGTGCAGATCAACTCAAAATATTTGGAAGACCATTAAATCAGAAATTATTCTTTGTTCTGAGTTTTTTTAATTATATCTGAAAATATTCGATAGTGAAAAAACATGCGAAAAAGGTAGACATATTAAGATTTGTATACAAGCTATTTTAAAAGTGCTATGGTTACTACCCCAACAGTTCATTCTGAAATGAAAGCATGGTATACTCCACTCGTAAAATAATAACTTTTGAACAATTTGAGTTATAGATTTTGTTGCTTCCGTGAACGTTTTAAAATAGTTTTAGTGGGATGTAAAAAAGAATCAGCGACTATTATTCAAATTTACAATTTGATTAAAATAAATAAATCAATAAAACCCTTGTTGAATAATTTCCCTTTTTCCGTGTATTTTCACTTAAATACGTAGTAACAACACAAACTACAACACAGTATTTTTACAACCATGACAATTTAAAAATTGGAAATAACTAACATTTGAAATTAATGTACGGATTTTGTTCCCATTTTTTTAAATAGTTTTTTCCTCATTTTTAGCCCATCTTGCTAAAACCAGGATGGGCTTTTGCCATCAAATAGCGTCCGTCTTCTGTCTATCCGTCCGTCCGTCGTTTACGTTTTGTCAAACTTCTTCTTCTCTGAAACAGTCGGCATTTTTAAACCAAACTTGTCCTGGATCATTATAATTAAATATGTAGTTAAATGTGTTTTTCGGTTATTGTGACTACAAAAACATTGTCGCTTTTACGAAAAATATCACAGTTTTTTGACAGGCTAAAAATTGATAAACATGATAAGATCTACCCACAATTCAATTTTGAAGAAAATCTGATGACCCGGTTTCGAGTTATTACTTTTTTCTGTATAAATTTCAAAATTTTGACGTTCTTTAATTTCCTTATGTAAAAGAAAAGGAAAAATGAATTACAGAAATGTTTAGCATAAAAGATCTACTCACTTTGAAATTTTGGAAAGTCTAAATAATAATTTATGAGTTATTGCCCTTGATTAGTCAATTTTTTTCTTGATTTTATATGTTCTGTCTTTTTTTTTCAAAAACAGTGTGCGAAAAAGGTAAAGTTTAACTGCATAAATGATAAGCATATGCATAAATGATAAGCATATTAATATGTACCCACATGGAAATTTTGAGGAAAATCTTAATACCTATATAAGATTTATTGCCCTTTATGTTTCATATGTTTGGTGATTTCATACATTTTGTCTTATATTTCAAAAATGATTCAAAATAGAGATATTTAAATTGCAAAAATGTTCAGCATGTCAAAGACAACATGTTATGGAACATGGTCAAATTGTCTGACCTCATCCAAGATGGCCGTCAGTGTGGAAATTAGTTTGACATTAATCATATGGGAAAACATTCAAGGATCTTCTATAAGACTACTAAGCCATTTCGAACCGAACTTGGTAACAATAGTCCTTAGTTGCAGTTACATTTAGATCATATTGGTTATTTGTTCTGTATTAGTTAGTAAACATCTTTGAGTTTGTGGTTTTCCAAACGTTTAGTTTTTATCTGCATTGAAGAGACGAAAGTTTTCGAACTCGCATATGTAGAAAATAAATTCGCGGTAACTTCGGTATTTAGTTACTTGTTACCACTGGATCGATGCCACTGCTGGTGGACTGTTAATATCCGAGGGTATTCACCAGCCCGGTAGTAAGTACTTCGGTGCTGACCCGAAAGCCGATTATTTTTGGAACCGTATAATATCTAAATTTTTTTTAAACTAAGGAGTATCTCCCTAATGCAAAGCTCTGTCCTGGGATGATTTTTGCTTTTCATTTAGATCATATTGGTTATTTGTTCTGTATCATTTATTAAACATTTTTGAGTTGATGGTTTTCCAAACGTTTAGTTTTTATCTGCATTGAAGAGACATAAGATGTCGAAATGCACATATGCAAAATATAAATTCACAGTAATTTCGGTATTTAGTTATTTGCCCCCACTCCTCCCCTCCCCTTGAAAAAATGTTCCGACAAGTCCGCAAGGATTGCACCCTTTTGCAATGTATTTGAAGATCTCTTGAAGAAACTTGGTTACAATAGTCATCAGCTTTCTCAGAACAGGTGACCAGTAAGTCTTCATCAAATCCAAAATGTTTGCTTTCAGGAAATATAGTTCAACTATAGAAGCAAAGTACATCAGGATTAATTGAAAGCGTCTAGTTTTTTTTTGTTTTTTTTTTGGGGGGGGGGTCAAATTTTGAACTTCAGTGAATATTTAGATATTCTTTAAAAAGATTCTAATATACATTGCAACAAGTAAGTATTGCATGCATTATACAATCATACTGTCATAGGCGACATCAAGATGTAGACAGGAATAAAAGCCCTGTCCTTGATAAATTGGAGTTCTCTGTTTATCGTGTGCGTTTTTGTCACATGTACATGCACTCCATATCCTTTCATTTTTCCTATTATACATTAAGGGGTCGTCAAAAATTGTCAAAACTTTTCCAAAGTGTGAAAAGCGCAAATTTTTTCAGACCCCTGAAACTCTAAACATTTCCACGTGCTTGGCATTTTGGTGTAAGTAAAAAAGATGATAATACACGCAATGCAAGAAGTTGTAAAAGTATAATTAATAATAAACACAAAGTCAATGCTGTTTTGTAATTCCTGCTTATACCTGTTATACCAAATATGAAGCATACCTATTTTTAAGAAATAACATAAACTCCTTAAAAGTATAGATAGAATGCCTCGATAGGATAAATGTATCCTGCTTTGCATGTATCGGCCGTCATGTGAGAATTGACATGCCCAAAGTCAACTTCGTTCCAAGGAAAAGTCAAATCTCATGACGACTAAGGTTAAACGACCAAATGCTAGATCGAGTAAAATTTTAGTACGTCAAGTTGCGAGAATGTTGTATTAAACTGGTCAACCAACTCGTAATGGCAACAACATAATTTGAGGAGTGTTGATATGAGGCGTTCTTCCTTGTATCGATGAGGAGATAGAGAATGTTTTGGTAAACAGAAATGTTAAATATTTTTCTGTTATGCAGATGGAAAATGGGACCTCCTATCCTTTACAATTCACTAGAAACACTGTTTGGTTGATTATTCAAGGGCACAGAAGACATAAAACAACAAAAATTTAATGAAGTAAAACCATGCTGCAAAGGCATGAAGAAATCAGAAAATAAAAAAAAAGAAACGTATGCTTTAACTTTTAATTTTTTATGCACCCCTTTGTATACTTTGGAAAAGAGATGACAATAATGTAAGACTCCAAAACTAGCAAATATTTTTCCTTATTTGATTTCATCCTCTACAATGCATCGGAAAACTTTGCAAAGTGATATTCATGCGTTTTCTTTCAAAATTGAACAATACGCTTCCTTAATAAGCAAATTACAAGTTTAATATAATCTTTAAAATTCATTAATCTTCAGATCTAAAATTTAGATTAACTTTGGCATTTTGTTTGTGATAAAATATAAGTTGTCGAAATAGCCGTCTGTATAATCTAATGTTATTGATAATATTTTATAGCCATATAAAATAAAGCAAAATAAATCGAAAGAAGTTCGGGTTTTCGCCAAACTTTAATATGCTCCAAGCTCTAAACAAATACAGTTATTTTTTTTGGCTAAATATAATTTATTAACAAACTTATGAAATGTACATTTCCATGCCAAATTCGAAATATGAGAAGAAATCCACTTAAAATTGGGTCTTCTAGATTTGCAAATCGGGTAGGGACAAATCTTTCTGTACAAAGATATGTTGTTAAAACATCGATAGAAATCAAGTAATCTACTGCAAAAAGAAAGACATGTGTATATTTAGCATATAACTAGGATGGAAATGATTTAGTTTCTTTGTATTTTTGAATTAGATACCTCGGAAGAAACATGTTAACTAGTCTGTCTGTTGGTGTATTTGACGGTTTATCTCGGCTTCTAGCACTGTAAGTATACCAGTTGTCAAATGGGGGTATTAACAAAATTACAGAACAGAATTGTTAAGAGCCGAAGTCCAGGAGACAAAAAGACAAATCAGGTGGAAACCATCGGAAAAAGTTGTCGACCGCAATAGTCATGACATGGTACAGGTATTTCAAAAGAAATGGAGCGTTAAACCGGTTTTATGGCGCATCACCCCCCCCCCCCCCCCCCCCCGTAACGTAAGTGAAGGTAGTCCTTATTTCGGTTATATATATTGCTTTATTCAGTAAGTCTAATGGAGTAAACTTTTATTTCTTGTTATAAATCAATCTGTACTTGAAAAGGGAGCAGACGTATTTAACCAAAGACCTTTCCGCGAAGCAATAGAAAGCACAGTACAGTTGTAAACCAAAATGTTACAGAGGTGAAAATAATTAGTGTTATATGTGACTTTAATGGTTTTTTTTTTCTTAATTAAGAATTAATCTAAAGGTTAATCACGAATTGTTTATTCTTTTTGTTACTTCTCACAGACCATAACAAAATAAAAGATGCAACATGTGTTACAGTGCTACTTAAAACTCATATTTTCATGAAGTGCTGCGGAATCAATACAAATTACTAAAAAATATAGATGTCTAACAGATATTTGATCTCTTTAAAGTACTTAATTGTGTACTAAAATTGGTGATCTAACACAAGAATTGTATACGGAGAATTAAAAAAAATCTGGCCACAACTTTAATTCACTACTCCGTGATTTTTTGTAATTCAGAAATTAAGTCATATTAAATTATTATTATCAACGTTGTTATTGTTATTATTTTTTTATTTTATTTATTTATTTATTTATTGTATTCCTTGCATCTCGAGTATTTACTTTTTTGGAAAAAAAATTAAAATGTACATTAAGGGATGACGTGGGATAACAGCATACGAAATTTGTCAAAATGAGGCGTCAAAAAACAAAACTTGATTATGTGAAAAAAAAGAAACATTTTTGTATCCCGAAAGTTTGGCTGGAATCTGAGTTACAAGTATCTATGTTGCACATAATCAAATTAGCAATGTTTGACTCCACAGTATTTCTACAATTCAGTGAAATAAATTCCAAGTGGTAAATGCAATTTGAATAATTTGGACAGTATATCCCATAGGATCTGTTGAAATCTGACCTACGATTTTTAAGTAGTTGAGATTACCAAAGTAGATAAACAAAAGTGCTACTTTACGTTCAGAGAATCTCTTAAAATTAAAAAAAATCTGTTGAAAAGCATATATAGAAAATT
The DNA here is from genome assembly GCA_002080025.1 of Modiolus philippinarum. Taxonomy (NCBI): domain Eukaryota; kingdom Metazoa; phylum Mollusca; class Bivalvia; order Mytilida; family Modiolidae; genus Modiolus; species Modiolus philippinarum. Next base: position 49,112 of record MJUU01017005.1, on the reverse strand, counting down.
TATTTCACACTGATGGACTGGAAACACAAAACGATAGAAGGACAGAAGGATGGCCATTAGACGACTGATAGTGATCACTGTATTGATTTTTCACAGGGCGATCCAAATATGAAATGGCAACACAAAATTTTCTGCTTCACAAATTCAATGAACTATAAAATACCTCCGCATATCAAACTAGATGAAGTATTTTATAAGAAATGTAACTTGGAGATATTGAACTGTAATCATTGATTTAAAAAGTATTGTCATGATTGTGACGTCATTTGTTCTTATTGCTCTTGTTATCCGACAAATTTTAAAGCTTTAAGATTGAAATATATTAGGTACATGTACACTATGATTTTTTCCTATCGTAGCCATCTTTAATTTGGCATGTCAAACTGATCATTGTGGCCCAAGTTATATTCGCTAAGATGTTATAGGGTCACAAATAATCCTTTGAAACTCAGGAGATTAGGAATTGTCTAAGTAGGAAAGTGAAGGAACCCCCTTCAATATCTAATGAATAATATAGATTCCACACCCAAATGTGTAAACACCAAATTAAACTACTTTGAGTCTCTTTTGCAAATCAAATCAAAAGACAAAGTTATTTCGCCAAAAACTAATCCCTGGTGTCCTTTTGGTCAAGGTTACATGTACAATTGTGTTAGAATTCAATTTAAATTTGTCAGCTGGAACTTAAGTTATCGCAAGGAATCGAAGTAATCGCAAGGAATCGAAGTGTCAACACACATCATAGCAACTAACGACGCGGCGGTTTACTGTTATACTATACGGCATTCGGTTTTTGCGATTTTACAAACTATTAAACATAATGTTAACTTTAAATGTTTCTATTTATATAATAAGGCATTTGTGTCTTTTTAGGCAAGTACAAATATTATTTTATACATTCTCTATCCAAAATGTTCACTATCCCTTACTCTTTTCTTCTTAGCTTTGGCATAACCCTTTATACTCATCACCTAGAAATTTCCAATATCTAAGTATTACATTCTTACACAGAATTCAATTAGGTCTTCAACACTGCTTGTAACTCTTTATCTCCATCCAAGATTTATAAGAAAAAAGGAAAACGGTTTCATCAGGTGCAATTATCAGTATATTATAGTCAACAGATTTAGCCTCAGGGTAAAATATAAAATTGTTCCTCATGTAATATTGAAATAACTATAAATGTTATCCTTAGAATAATTTTTAAATACTATCATTGATCCTTATCCGTGGAACAACGTTTTGTTGATGTTGTTCATCTGGACTCACGCAAAGGCCTGCAGCAATGAGCTTTACTCATCCCTTGTAATAAATACGAGACGACCACAAGCACCGGTTTGAAGAGAATTCGTTGCTAAATATCGAACAACGTAACTTCCGTTTCTTTTATTACTCCATGGATGCTGGATCGTCAATCAAATAAACTTAACTTGCAGAGTATTTTTACAATTGCTCAAGTTATCCGTAAGATAACATGTTTAAACTGAGTGTTCATTTTTGTGTATTTCTTTTGTCTGTGGCATGTTGTCTCCTTTTGTACCACGTGTTTGTCTGGATTGTCATGTTTTAGCTTTTTGTTTATTTTAGGATCTTTACATTTTTTAACTTTTGAGTCCGTAATCCTTTGCGATGTATTAATTCGTTTTCAAATTAAAATTGTATATGTATATGTATATGTAGTCAAGTTCGTACACCGTAACTTCAAAAGCCTTCTGGATTCCATTATGTTGTTTATTATCTTTTTATCTTATTTTATTATTATTTTTTGTTATTTTTCTTCCTGTCGTACTAAGCTGGTACATTATACAATCTGCTTTAAAATGACATAATTTAATATAATTATACACTTCATACAATATACTTGATAATAAGCTTCAAAATGTGTACATCAAAAAAGTTGGTTATTAAGGAGGCTCACACCTAATGTTGTTTATATCCAGGGTTTTTTGAAATCTGTTTAAATTGATTAGGCATTGTAAACTTAATAACATGGTGAATAGAATAACACAATACCGAAGTTACTGTTGATTTTGGTTTCTGCATATGCGAATTTCGACAACTTATTTCTCTTCAGTGCAGATCAAATCAAAACATTTGGAAATCCATAATCCGAAATATGTGTAAAAGCTGATAGAGAACAAATAACCAAATGATCTAAATAGAAAAACCAAAATCCAGCTAAGGAAAGAGCTATGCATGGGGGAATTGCTTCTTGGTTTTAAACAAAATTTTGTTTAAAATCTTTCCCTCTGCAACTAAAGTTTGTTTTTAGTCTATCGGATTTGACTTTACTACCGGATTTGACATGTTAAACACGGCGGGTGTCTTACAAGAAGCAGGAGATGCTTACTCTACCGGATCACCTGATCTCACCCATGGTTTTTATTGGGTCCGTGTTGTTCATCTGTATGTGTGTCTTCATTTTTCTTTTTTGTCCCGTACTTAAGTGGTGTCCTTGTTTCTTAGTGTGTCTGATGTTGCCATTGTCCATGGATTGTTCGTTCTTTTGATTGACGGTTCGGTTCTCACTTACTTTTTTAAATTTAGATATTGCAAGTTTCAAAATACAATCGTTTTTCGGGCCAGTACCGAAGTACTGGCTATTGGGTTGGTGAGTACCCGCGGGGACTAACAGTCCACCAGCAGTGGCATATATAGGTCTGTGTGGTTTTAACGGAAATTGAACACATTAACAATTTGGCGAGAAATGGATGTCTCTGGATTTTCCCTTAATTTAACATCGGGACTATTTTTGGTCTACAAGCAGGGAAGTTATATCAAATATTTTATGAAAACTTGTCAGATTTCTTAATTTTATCTTTAGAAGACATTCATGAAATAAAAAGTGGGGGTCCGTGTGCAAAATTCTTTTAGCCATTGAACTGGAGAAAACCAGAGGAGTTCCTAAAATTGACATAAATTCAAAAATTTGATGAGTGAGCCACCTTTATAGGGAGGCTGTTCAAATATTAGCGTAGCTCGATACAATAACATATTGAGTATAAGTTAATTTGCTCATGTGCTGACATAGTAAGGTTTTGGACATAGCAACAAAGATATGCAACATTTCATCCCTGTCTATCCAGAACAGCTTAGAAATGATACTGATAAGAGCTGAACAATATTCTGTTACAATAATTAAAAACATCCAGCAAAGTTCGATTCAAAACATAAATTTGAAGTACAGGTTAGTAGTTAATGAACAAATTAAATAAGTTAACAAATATTATGAGCTATCATTGCTTGTAGTAAATATAAAATTTTGAACACCACATTTCGAAAACAGGGCGATAGGAACTTACCAACATTCATCCTTATACACTTCACACAAGACAATCGACAATACGCTTCAAAACTTTTCGTTTGGTAATAGAGCGGCTATGCAAATTTAATGCAGCACAATGCCACAGCACATTGAGTAGGAGTTGATTTTCTCAAGTGCCGACATAGCAAGCAATAGTAACACAGGCAAGCAATATTTCACCCCTGTCTATCCGTATAGCTCAGAAAAGAGGTAAACAAAATCTTAATATAATAACTTTACAATTTCCTAATAAAATTCGAATCAAAACATAAATTTGACTGGTTAGTACATTGGAAAAAAAATGGACTGTCCGTAGCCTTTTCTAGCGTAGACATTGGACTTTCTTATCAATATAAAATCAACCAGATTCGAAAAGATCTAATTAAATTAACTGACGAATACCGTATATCGGGTTATTTTCGCGTGTGTTTAATTTTCGCTATGTTCGCGGTCGCCAATCTAGCGCGAAAATTAACCTCCGCGTAAATTTCATTACACATTCAAATGCATAACAGAAAACTGTAAAACGCGAACTATAAACACGGCGAATAAATCCCTGCCTTGTTTCATACCGAAATCGCGAACAAAAGCCGACGCGAAAATAACCCGATATACGGTATGATCAACCAGAATTGCGTGTATTACAAGTAAAACTGTGACACCCGTCTAGCAAAGAATAACAGAATACTGGGGTTACTGTGAATTAATGCTCTGCAAATGACCATTTCGACAACTTATGTCTCTATAGTGCATATTACACATGAAAACATTCAGTAAACTATAAAGCGAAATATATGTAAAATGTGATGGAGAAGAAATTACAAACATGATCTAGAAAATCCAAACCAGCTAAGGACAGAGCTGTGCATGAGGGAGAGACCCTTAGCTTTAAAACCTTTTTGTTTTTAATTTAGATATTGAAAATTCCAAATAAATTCGGTTTTTGAAGTGATAAGAACTGCACAGAATACGTAGAAAAGATGAAGAGTGTTAATGTCAATTGCAATCCAAATAAACTTTACAGGAATTCCATTGATTTATTCACTTTTTTACCTTTTCGGGGCCATTTAGGGCTTACTATATGGCGTGAAGTTCCTCACTGTGTTGAAGACCATATGGTGACCCCTAGATGTTTTGTTTTTTTGTCGTTTTAACCTGGATATGGGATGTTGTCTCCTTGACATTTACCCCATTTCCCTTCTTTTTCATATAAAGACCCTTAAAAATACTGCTAATTTCTTTCTAATCAAACAAAAAACATGGCAGCCAACACGGATCTTAATTTAACATTTGACCCTTTTGAAAAACATGACTTATCACTTCCTTGAAACCACTGAAGCTAATTCAACCAAACTATACAGGAATGACGTATAGAAGATCTTTTATAAAGTTTGCTCATTTCTTTCTGAATTGCCTTGGAGACTTAATGTCAATGTAAATGAATGGGGCTAGAATTATAGACGTGAATAGCGAAACTGCCTTCCACCGAGGGCCAAATGCACAGAAAATACAGTCAGATTACACTATCCCCACTATCTCTACGTTAGAACAATTTTTTTCTACAACATAATGTTGGTGTAAGTATATAAATTAACCGAGGTAAGTCAAAAGATGCTACTGTGTAATGGTGAGCACGTTTGACCCTGACAGAACGAATCGACAAAACTTTTACATTTATCATATTAAAAAACTTTGAATTTACTTTTATTGGAAAAAGCTAAAATGATTAAAAACACGTCAAAAAGGCAACGTGTTCACGCCGTAATGATAAATTTCAATTTTATATTTTTCTCATAACAAGTAACCGAACTTGTAATAAATGGTCATTTCGACAATTAAGGCCTTGTCAGTGCAAATTAATTAGAAAAAAATTATACAAAATAAATATACTTAAAACATACTTGTCCCTCATAGTTTCGTATTCAGACAGTCACTAGGTAGAAACAATCAATTTGTTCTGCAGTGTTAACCTGTATAATGGTTGTATTCTTGGGAAAGTGTGTCAACACTACAACTTGCTAAAAAGAAATTTGGATCAAAATAGTCAACATGATCATTTTAATTCGCTGTAAATTGTTTTGATTTTCCAAGAATTCATAGAAAAAGTAATGTTTTCATCTTGAATTTGCATATCTATAACACAATTTTGTAGCAAAACTCCTAGGATCGTCAACAATTATCAGGAAAGTAGACACTCGGGGTAGGGAGTATAAAAATGGAAAATTTTAGCACACACTAACAAAAAAAGGATAACAGTAAACACCTACAATGGCCTGGAACTACAATCACTTACCACTGGGTCGATGCCACTGCTGGTGGACTGTTAGTCCCCGAGGGTATTCACCAGCCCAGTAGTCAGTACTTCAGTGCTGACCCGAAAGCCGATTATATTTCGAACATTACAATATCTAAATTTTTGTAAATTTTGTTGAAAACTAAGGAGTATCTCCCTCATGCAAAGCTCTGTCCTTAGCTGATTTTGGCTTTACATTTAGATCATATTGGTTATTTGTTCTCTATCAGTTTTTTAATATCTTTGATTTTCTGGTCTTCCAAAAGTTTAGTTTTATCTGCACTGATGAGACATAAGTTGTCGAAATGCGCATATGCAGAAAGTAAATTCACAGTAACCTCGGTATTTAGTCATTTGTTACCACTGGGTCGATGCCACTGCTGGTGGACTGTTAGTCCCCGAGGGTATTCACCAGCCCAGTAGTCAGTACTTCAGTGCTGACCCGAAAGCCGATTATATTTCGAACATTACAATATCTAAATTTTTGTAAATTTTGTTGAAAACTAAGGAGTATCTCCCTCATGCAAAGCTCTGTCCTTAGCTGATTTTGGCTTTACATTTAGATCATATTGGTTATTTGTTCTCTATCAGTTTTTTAATATCTTTGATATTCTGGTCTTCCAAAAGTTTAGATTTTATCTGCACTGATGAGACATAAGTTGTCGAAATGCGCATATGCAGAAAGTAAATTCACAGTAACTTCGGTATTTAGTCATTTGTTACCACTGGGTCGATGCCACTGCTGGTGGACTGTTAGTCCCCGAGGGTATTCACCAGCCCAGTAGTCAGTACTTCGGTGCTGACCCGAAAGCCGATNTTTTTTTTTTGTTTTTGTTTTTGTTTTTTTTTTTTTGTTACAACATGTATGTCTTTGTAATTGGTGATAAATTCCTTGATTTTATTGTATACCCTCAGTATTAATTTAATTCATTGTATAATATTTTTACGATCAAGTCGGAATAGGCATTTAAGGCATCAACAGTAGGGTTACTTGTAGCCACAACAAAAATGAGGTTATATTACCGAACAGAAGTGTCAAGAGGCGAAGTCCATGACACAATAAGACAAATCAGGTGGAAACTGACTATAAACTGACAATTATCTTAACTATAACTTATATTTCATCCCAAAACCCGGGCAGGCATCTTAATATACTGAACATCAAAAGAAACGCACCACCAACGTGTATTTCTTTGTATCTTAAAATAAAAAAAGCAAATATCTCTTTAAATACCTGTTAGAACATGTTGACAATTTTACACGTTGTTGCTGTAATCATTGTAACAAAATTCTGAAAAAAAATGAAAGAATTTTGATATCTCATTTTTAATTTCTCAAAAAATCACTTTTTCACCCAAAAAAATGCAAAAATGACGCAAAACCACGAAATTTCAACTCTTGGTGCTCCTAACTGTAAAAAATGGTCAGGAATAACTCCTTTGGTAACTCTGGACAATTAACTTTACAACAAGGCCATTTTAAGGAAAGCAATTCTTTGACTTTTGTTTTCGTACACTTTCCATAGAAAATGTTGCTGCTGCTTCATAATGAAATTTGTTTTGACAAAAATGGCCTGTTTGTTTACGACCTTTAAAATTTTATACAAATACATAAGGAATTAAACAAGAGGCTCTCAAGAGCCTGTATCGCCCACCTGGCCCTTGATTTACATAGACATTTTATGTTAAAGAGCCCTTATATATAATTAAACTATAAATCCAATATCCCTAATTAGTTAAAGGGGAGAAGACCTCTATTAGTTTAACATTAGACCCCATGGGAAACACTAAATTCCCCGCTGGCTGCCATGTTGGATATCGCGCTGACCTGAAAAAACACCTTTTTGCAAGGGACCGCTCAATGACTATTGCGGCCAAGTTTTGTTCCAATTGGCTCAGTACATTCAGAGGAGAAGATCTTTGAAAGTGTTTTTCTATAGGGTCCAATGTTAAAACTATGTTCCCCACTGGCGGCCATGTTGGATATAGTGCGATCCTGAAAAACACCTTTTTTGTGAGGGACAACCCAAAGACTATTATGGCCAAGTTTGGTGCCAATTGGCTCAGTAGTTTCAGAGAAGAAGATCTTTGAAAATGTTTTCCCATAGGGTCCAATGTTAAAACTATGTTCCCGCTGGCAGCCATCTTGGAAATTGCGCGGACCTAAAAAAAAACACCCTTTTTGTAAGGTATCACCCAAGGACTATTGTGACCGAGTTTGGTTCCAATTGGCTCAGTAGTTTTAGAGAAGAATTAAGATCTTTGAAAGTGTTTTCCCATTGGCTCCAATGTTAAAACTATGTTCCCCGCTGGCAGCCATCTTGGAATTCGTGCAGACCTTAAAAACACTTTTTTTGTAAGGGATTACCCAAGGACTATTGTGGCCAAGTTAGATTCCAATTTGCGCAGTAGTTACAGAGGGAAAGATCTTTGAATGTGTTTTCCCATAGGGTCCAATGTTAAAACTATGTCCCCCGCTGGCGGCCATGTTGAATGTAGTGCGATCCTGAAAAACACCTTTTTTGTAAGGGACCTCCCAAAAACTATTGTGGCCAAGTTTGGTACCAATTGGTCCAGTAGTTTCAGAGAAGAAGATCTTTGAAAATGTTTTCCCATAGGGTCCAATGATAAAACTATGTTTCCCGCTGGCGGCCATCTTGGAAATCACGCGGACCTAAAAAACACCTTTTTTGTAAGGGACCACCCAAGGACGATTGTGGCCAAGTTTGGTTCCAATTGGCTCAGTAGATTCAGAGAAACAGATCTTTGAAAGTGTTTTCCCATAGGGTCCAATGTTAAAACTATGTTTCCCGCTGGCGGCCATCTTGGAAATCGGGCGGACCTAAAAAAACATCTTTTTTGTAAGGGACCACCCAAGGACTATTGTGGCCAAGTTTGGTTCCAAATGGCCCAGTAGTTTCAGAGAAAGGAATTTGAAACGTGTTTTTCCATAGGGTCCAATGTTAAATTTTGGTCCAAGCTGGCGGCCATCTTGGATGACGTACAGACCTGAGCGACACAATTTTTAAAGGGGACTACCCAAGGACTATTGTGGCCAAGTTTGGTTTTAATTGGCCCAGTGGTTTCAGAGGAAAAGATCTTTGAATGAAAAGTTTACGGACGGACGGACGACGGACGCAAAGTGATTGCAAAAGCTCACCCTGGCATAGCAAGGTGAGCTAAAAAGTGTTAATATTAGAGAAGCTGAGCGCCATTAAAATTTGGTGCGTTTCTTCTGATGTTCAGTATATTAATATTTTCAACTTTGAAAAGCTGGGGAATTTTCTTAATATATTATTATTTGCAATTTTGAAAAGCTTAGGAATTTTCTGAAATGACAGAATGCAAACCCAAGAATCTCCAGAGCGTTGGTCGTTCACCTTGTGCATAGCAGGCTTGTGCTTTGACTATCAAAAAGTCATTTTTCCACGTTTGGTCTGAATCCACGGCCACCCATGTCCTAATGCTTTCAACCCTTCTGATGTAAGTACATTTTTTTAAAGGAGAACCCAAGGAAAGGGTCTAGTTTGTGATCAAGTTTGGTATTAACTGCACAATTATTTCAGACAAGATCTTTATAAAGTGTTTGCTTTAGGGTCTAGTGTTAAAAATCTATGTCCTGTTTTTGATTAGCTTGTGACTTGTTGTGACCTACAACTCTCCTTTGAAAATGTACCACCCAAAAACCGGTTGTGATCAAGTGATGTTCCAGTTGGCAAGGTATTTTAAAAATCTTTCAATGACTCGCCCTATAGAGGTCAGTGGTAAGTCTATTCCCTGCTTGGACCATATTGGGTTAGTAGAAATAGCTGGTCAATAATACTGTTGAAAGGGATCTTCAAGAACTTTTGTAACCAAATCGATTCAATAAGTTCGACCATGTCTGAGTAGAAGGTTTTTCGATGAGTTTTACAATAGTGTTTAATGTTAAACTATGCCCATCAATTGGCTACCTTGGATTATAAGGAACCAACCAAGGACTGTAGTTATCAAGTTAAGTAACACTTAGCAAAGTGGTTTCAGAGAAAATCCTTGAAAGTGTTCCCATGGAAAATAACTACATTGCATATTTCCAACTAAGGACGACTTTGCATTCAATGCAGACATGCCGGACACTTTTTTTTAAGTTGGACCACCCAAGGATTATTGTGATCTTGTTTTGCTCATTTTTGTAGAGATGTTTAAATTAACAGTAACAACGTACGGACTGATGCATAGTGATGGCAAAAGCACATCCTTGATGCTCCAAGTAAGCTTAAAATGACCTTATCCTTCATGACCAAGCGAAATGCAATAGCTATTTTTGACAGAAGCTTGTATTTTATTTTTCTTAATGGGCATATTGTCCAAAGTACAAACAAGTGACATATTAACACTGTTTTAATAGTTAAGCACCGAAAGGAGGAATCTGCAATATTATCCTGAATTATTTTAAGGATATTGTTTGATGGTTGATATTCACCTTCAATGTATTTTGCTGAGGCAGAATATTTAACTAAGCTCTTTGGGTTATTTGTCTATCAGTTTTTATACATATTCGTGATATAGGTCTTCCACATGTTTTTATTAGATCTGAATAATGTGTCAAAAGTAATCGGAGTGTCATTTGTAGGAACTAAATTTACGATAACTTCTATATTTAGTTATTTATATGAAAAAAACATTTTATAAAATAAGGTTCACCTTTGATACCAAAACTGTTTTGAAAAAAAACATGATTTACCAAAAATTGCGTTGCAAAGTACATCAATACGAACAAACAGTTACTGCGTTAAAATCAATTTCAAAACACTTAAATACCTAGCCTCATGGCACTAATATGAAAATGAATGCTATACATATGCACTTTTAAGGGAGGGTTTTGGTTTGGGAAAAAGTGCATTTGGCGTTCCATTTTGATCATTTTTGGTATAGTTGTTCTCCGACAGTTTTTAAGCATCTTTCAGTTTATGGTTTCCTAAATTCCTAGACTTCATCTGCACTGATGATGCATAAGTTATCGGAATAGCCATATGCAGAAACTAAATTTACAGTAACTTCGACATTTTGTTATTAGTGACCACTGGATCGATGCCACTGATTGTGGGCTGTTATTCCCCGAGGGTATTCACCAGCCCAGTAGTCAGTACTTCGGTGCTGACTCAAAAGCCGATTTTATTTGGAAACTTACCTTATATCTAAATTTTGTAAATTTTGTCGAAAACTAAAATAAGTGAGAACCGAATCTTCAGTCTAAAACGAACAATCCATTGACAATGGCAACGTCAGAAAAACAAAGAAACAAAGACAAAACATGAGCACAGTACAGAATAGAAAATGAAGACAGACACATATGCAAAAAAGAACAACACGGAGTATCTGCGTCATGCAAAGCTCTGTTCTAAGCTGTTTGTGGCTTTCCATTTTGATCATATTTGGTTATTTGTTCTTAATCAGTTTTAAAACATCTTTGAGGTTATGGTCTTCCAAATGTTTAGATATTATCTGCACTGAAGAGACATAAGTTGTCGAAATGTCAATGTGCAGAAGCTAAATTTACAGTAACTTCGGTATTTTGTTATTTGGAAAATTAGTGACCTTTATGGAAGATAAACATTTTCATATGATCTTTTTTCTTTGTTATAACAGCGAACTTTGGCAGTGGACCATATGGAAGCTATCATACAGGACCTGTTTTCTGTTGAATATGAAAATACAAGCGAAAAAGCCAAATGTTCGAACATTCCACCAATTACGCATATGAACATGGTAGCTTGAGCTATATATACATCTTGTTTCTTATGTATATACATCTTTATATGAATGGATAAAAACTGGCGACTTATTGTTACATGTATGGAATTTTTTTTTTCGATTTTTTAGTGTTTTTTTTTTATATAGTATAAAAACATGTTGTACATGAAACATTCACATATATATTTAAAGGGATCGATCGCATGCAATGAAATATTTTTATAGGAGTCGATCACTATTGAAGAAACAGTGGCTATAATAGTCGATTACTATCGAAGAGATAATGTGTGTAGCAGTCAATCACTAGTAAATCTCTATCAAATAGATATTGCGTGAAGTGAAATACACAAAAAAAATACCGAACTTGCATTTAAAACAGTAAATTTCGTTATGCTGTACACGTGTTTCAAGGAGTAACCTCTCATCAGCAGCATTTAAATCAAATAATATGGAAAGCCATAATCCAAAGTTGTCAAAAAAGAAGTACTCATTTCCAAAAATATCGAAATAGGAAGCCAAATCCAGTACAAAGGACATCTACCGAATGCCATACATGGAATGAAGCCTCAGTATTCTAAAATTCATTGTTTATAGTAGTATATCATTTTTGAAAAGATAGAGTGTAAAGAAAAAGATCAATAGTGAAAAAAAATGTTTGCAATAATCGATCACTATAAAAGAGAAGCTGTGTATTGAAAGCAAAACAATGTTTAAAATAGTCTTTCATTATCTAAGAGAGATCATGTAAAGAAAGCGACAAATAGTTTAGAAACATTTCTATAATAATCACTTTTGAAGAGATATTGAGTATGGGCAACAATTACTTATGACGGAACATTGCACTATATTGTCGATCAAAATTGAAAAGATTTTGTATAGAAAGTGATCATTGGTCAAGACACATTGTTACAACAGCCAAATCACTAATGAAGAGATTATGTATAAGAAGCGATTACAAGAGAAGATAAATTGGTTATAAAGTCGATCACTTTCAAATACATATTGCGTATAAGAGGCGATCACCAGTCAAAATACATTGTTTTCATAGTCTATCAATTCTGAAGAAATATATATTGTGTATAGTGAGCGATCATTATTGAAGACACATTGGCTAAACAAATTGAATCACTTATCGATCATTAATAAAGAGACTTGTTAATAGAAACCGATTACTATTGGTAAGAAATTGTTTAGAGGAAGCGTTGTCTAGTGAAAAGACATTGTTTATAGTAATGAATCACTCGTGAAAAGATTTTTTTGTAGGTGTCGAGTCCTATGACAGAGACACAAAGAATTCCGCTTAAACCGGTGCTAGGGGCCGTCTTGAACTTACTATGAGGTATGAGCAAAGCTCATTGTTGAAGGCCTCATGGTGACTTCAAGATGAAGAACAAAAATAAAAGCGTTGTTCCTTTGCTTGTTTTTGACCATGTATTTGTAGAGACTTGGTCTCATGTGCATTTACTCCATATCCTTTTATTCACCATTGTACTTAGTGATCCATGATTAGTAAAAATACATGATTTATTGGAATCGATTGGTAGGATTAGGCATGGGTTATTGTAATCGATCACTTGTGAAGACAGATTATTGATAGGAACGGATAATTAGTGTAGAGAAATTGTTGAAAGGGTTGATAGGAACGGATCATTTGTGTAGATAAATTGTTGATAGGGTTGATAGGAACGGATCACTAGTTAAGACAAATTGTCGATACAATTGATAGGAACGGATCGGTAGTTAAGAGAAATTGTTGATAGGAACGGGTCATTAGTGAAGAGATATTTTTATTCATGTATCAGAACAGGTAAAAAGTTATAAAACATTGGTTATGGGAACAGTCATCGGAATTAGCATTATGATCACAAATGAAGAGATATTGTTTATGTAACTGCAAATATTGTACAACAATGAACATTGAAAGAATGGCTATTTTTGTTTGATTTTAGCCATATTTAAATGGTGAATGAAAGGATATTGAGTAAATGAACATGAACACAAATTTAAAAATACATGGCAAAACAAGCAAAGGGACAACGTTTTAATTGTTAGTTCTTCAACTTGAAGTCATTATGAGGCCTTCATTTTAATTTAATGCAATTCATACAGTGTGATTAAGTGACATCTCTACAGTAACATTATAATGAAACGCACTGATGATTTGAGAAATATATTTTCGGTATAAATAATTTACAAAACTTTTACGTATCACTCCCGAGCATTTAGTATTCAGTGATACTTTTTACTAATTCCGGCTTTTTCCATTATTATTTTTTTATCTTTCGAATATCTGTTCTTTTTTGCGCTAATATGAGATTTCCATCATCGCAAGAGGATAAAATACATATTTTAATATTTGACCTGGTTTTCTGATTTTTTTAATACTTACATTTAAGTTTCTACTCAAATTTTAAATTTTTCGTTACATAGTTAAGTTTGCGGTCAAATGTAATAAAGTGGTATTTTGTATTTAACCACTAAGGATAACAGTAAACACCTACAATGGCCGTAAATTACAATCACTGTTAACAAATGTGCAAATGATGCAAAGATCGAACCAAATATTTCTTATTATTTTGACATAGAGCCAATGGAATTATTTTATATGTATGAACATTTTCACAAAATGTCATTTTGTGCCGTACAACAGTTTATCAAAATGTTATCTTCCAAATGCTTAGATTTTGTCTGCATTACAGAAACATAAATTGTCGAAATGGACATATGATGAAACTAAATTCATAATAATTTCGGTATTTAATTATTCATCCTCTCTTTTTCAATTGTTTGTATCAGTTCATCTAGTCGGCAATTGAACTTTCAAAAGCTTCATGAATTTTTTAGCTGCTACAACGGTAACTAAAAAACCTTCAAAAACTTGTTTGTATTAATTTTATCATGCATAGAGAGTGTGACAAAAATCCCAATAAGCGTTTTACCTCTGTTATCAATAACAAATATGTAACTGCAAATTTTATTCATATCCAATGGATTTAAGATAGCATAACCAAAACCTACTAAATTTATTGGTCTTACGCCAACTCATTGTAAATCCTGTAATTGACAGTCACAAAATTTTAATACAAGGACAATGCCAACACATTCAATATATACAACGGATGCGCATGCGACTGAAAATCTCGTAAAAGTTATAATATATACACAATGTCGTATGAATCATCCCGCCGATTTGAAGGTCGTTTTGCGGAATGCATTCGCTCCTTCCGTAATGATATGATTGTTTTGTCAACCATTTCATTTACATTATAGGTTTGATGAAGGTATACGAAAGTCAAGAAATAGGTGACCGTTGCACGTTTTAAGCCTGGGTACTTAAATACCGAGGGCCTGAAATCTAAAAGTCACTTTTACGACTAAGTAAGTTCTGATCTATTAGTCAGACTTGTCTGACATGAAAATTTTATCTTGCGTGTTATTTAAATTTACTGGGGTTTTTTTTGGTCAAAATTCAAAAATTCTAACCACTTAAACATTTATTCCTTGTATCGCACTCGGTAGATGTCCTTGGTACTGGATTTGGCTTCCTATTTCGATATTTTGGAAATGAGTACTTCTTTTTGCATTCCATTTGGGTTGTTTAAATGTTGTGATCGTCTTCTGTCGTCTTTTTGTCGGGCAGTGGATGACAGCGATTGTAAGAACACTTCGCCAGTTAACTTTAAGTTTGTTGACGATCCCGCATCCATGGATCATTAGGATAAAAAAGCATGGATGTAGCGTTGCTCGACATTTAGCAATGAATTCCGCTCAAACAGGTGCTAGGGGCCGTCTTGAACTTGCTATGAGGTATGAGTAAAGCTCATTGTTGAAGGCCTCATGGCGACTTCAAGATGAAGAACAACAATAAAAGTGCTTATTTACCATGTATTTGTAGAGACTTTGTCTCATTTGCATTTACTCCATATCCCTTCATTGATAATTCAATATCATTTGATTTTAATGCTGCTGATGAGAGGTTTTTCACTATCCGGAAAGTTATGACGTCACTTCGTAAAACGCACATTAAAAACGTCAACCGATTTCACTTCCGGGACATTTTTAGCAATGTCAAAAAGTCTGGATTGATCAGACTCTTTACATTGGGATATCTACCATAGCTGGAAGAGTCTGGTTGATAGAGACTTCATGTCTTTAAGAAAATCGCTATTTTTTTTATAATGCTTTATTGGCAAAAACACATTATTTAAGTATAGCATATAAACATAAAGACACATATAAACAGTATGAGTTAGTTGTAAACAAACAAATATCAAAGGGCATCAATATCATAATTATCTTAATTTTAGATGTAGATATAAAAAAACTGAATAAATAAAAATATCATTTAAAGAAAATTGTTTCTGAAATGCTTCTATTGACAATTGAAAAAAGATAAAAATGATAATGGTGATTATAATTAATGTGAGCTCTAAAAAAATATATAAGTAAATAAATCCATAAATAAATTAATAAACAGAGTATATAATCTCAGAAAAGACTATGGGTGTGGACTGAAAAAAAATCGAGACAGATATAATTTAATTACGTATTAGAACATTTGTAGCCTAAGGTAATTTGATTTTTCCTATAAAATCAAATGAAATTTGATCATATAGGGTTGTATAGTTTAGATACTAATTTTTAAGATAGATAGACGACTAATGACAAACAGTGCATATACCTATGACTAAATTGGAACACACCCATACACCACTCATACTTATGCAATACTAAGTATATAACAAACTACAATTGTGATTTGCTGCACACAATCACTGTCCAAACTCCCTATGTGTGCAGCATGGAAAAAAAACATGCATACTCAATCACACCTGTACCTTTCAAACCATCTTCCTTACAAGTTCCAATCTATGTCATTCTGCAATATGCAAATAAATATTATATTACTAATTATGAAGAATTGGTATCCAGGGGTTCCAGCAGCTATTTGCTTTTTCTAAAGGTTTCCTCTTGAAGTATTATTATTTTTCTTTGTTTTGTTTTCTTTTCAATAATTTCTTAAGGCACGGCTATGAAGTTGGTCCCCATTTGATTTTGATCGATAAATATAAAATTTTGTGTAAAAAATAATTAAATTCCGAACATAGTTTATGTCTGATTTTTGTAAATTTCCGAATAATACAATCTCCAAATTGAGAGGCAGAATTATTTCAGTTTTTTCCAATATCCATTCATGTAAATCATTCCAAAGTTGTGAAATTTTATCACAAGTCCAGAAATATTATCAATTGTTTCAGCTGACTGTAAAAAAAGTGCACTTATCTGAGGTTTTCAGTCTCATTTTATACAGCAATTAATTTGTGCCTAAAATTCTATGGATAATTCTGTACTGAAACCATTGTATTTTTGAACTTTTCTTAGTTTTGTATGGCAAAAGATATACATGTGGCCATTCACTCCATGCATTAAAAACTTCTTTCCAAAAGTGGTTTTTTAACTCCTTTGTTGGTCCTGTATGTTGAAGGCTTATTGAGTTTAAATTTTCCGAGAACATCAACAACTTACCAACTTTTGAATTATTGTCAAAAATTCTACGAATCTATGTTAATTTCAATCCTTTAACATAATTTTTCAAATTTAACATTTTTAATCCCCCTGCTTCTTTATCTTTGCACAAAATATCTCTACTTATTTTATCTGGTTTATGTTCCCAAATAAAAGCAAACAAAATATTAATCAACTGTGACAGAATATTTGCTTTTGGGCTTGGTAATTTTAAAAATAAATGATTCAGCTTTGAAATTACTAAGTTTTTAATAATAGCTTTTTTCCCTATTGGTGATAATATTTGATTAGTCCATACTTTTAATATATTTTCTATTTCCTTGAACTTTGGAATATAGTTCAATTCTTGGATTTCTTCAATATTTACAGAGAATTTGATTCCTAATAATGAAAATCTGCTGGAACCCCATTCCAATCCCCACTTGACACACATTGTTTCACTACTAAATCTTTTCTTTCCAATCCACACAACCTTTGTCTTTTCCAAGTTTATATTTAAACCTGACATATCAGCATTTTTTTGTAGCGTACAGAGAGATGCATCTAAAGACTCGGGAGAACCATCTAAAATTAATGAAGTTTCATCTGCATATTGTGATATTAAGTATTCAGTATCATCAATTGTAATTCCAGTGATGTCTTTGTTCTTCCTTACCATAATTCCCAAGATTTCAGCACAAAGAAGAAAAATATAGGGAGATAAAGGATCCCCTTGCCTGCAGCCCCTTTCTACATTACAGAATTGTGAGAGAAAACAATTTTGAGTTACACAATTTGTTATATTGGTATAAAATGACTTAATCCAGTTTTTGATGGAATTTCCAAAATTAAAGAAATCTAAAACACTTTGTATGAATTCCCAAGATATCGAATCAAATGCTTTTTCAAAATCAATGAGGAGAAGAATACCTGGTATATCCTTTTCTTCAGTAAAAAGTAAAATATCATAAATCAGACGTGTATTTTCACCGATGTACCTCCCTGGAATAAAACCTGTTTGATCATTATTTACAAGGATATCTAAAACTGATTTAATACGTTCTGCAATGCAACTTGATTGTATTTAAAAGACAAATTGGTCGCCAATTCTTCATATACTGTTTGGGTTTATCCCCTTTTGGAATACATGTTATTATTTCTTGCTTTTGAGTTACAGACATTTGACCATTTTTATAACCATAATTTATTGACCTGAGAGCAAATTTTCCTAAATTACACCAAAAATTTTTTTAAAAACTCACTTGTGAAACCATCTGATCCCGGACTATTATCTTTTTTCATTCTTTTTATTGCAGATGTTAACTCGGTAGATGTAATTTCTCCTTCAAGCTCTGCTTTCATTGTTTCATTTAATTTTGGAATATCCTGAAAAGGTAATTAAGTCATTAACTCTGGTATTGCAAGAATTTCTTTTTTCTTATAAAGTTTTTCGTAATAGCTTTTTGCTTCTTTAAGAATTTCTTCCTGGTCTGTAATGGTTACCCCCTGTTCATTTACAATTTTAGGAATAGTTTTATTAACAAAGTTTTGGGATTCTAAGTTCATAACATATTTTGTTGGTTTTTCATATTCTTCAAATATTTGCATTTTTGACCTAATGTAATGCCCCCTCATTCTTTCTTGTCTTAATACTTTAAGTTCAGATTTTTTATCTTCAATAATTTCTAGTGACCCTTCCCCGTCTAATTCACTTTCGAGTTTTTGGATATCTTGTAACAATAAATCCTCTAATTTGTTTTTTCTCTTTTTTGTATGAAGCATAAAATATTGTTTTCCCCCTTATTTCTGTTAATAGTATTTCCAGGAATAATTGATCATTTATTGTGAAACAAATATCAGAACAATCTAAATCGTCCAATATATCTCTATTATAAATTAATCAGGCATATTGTTCCTTTACTCTGTGAATAACATCTTTGACTGTTTTCAAATAGTCAATGTCATGAAGTAATGAATTATTGAATTTCCATAGGCCCTTTCCAATTAAAAAATCACTAAGTTTAAATTTAAGAATTACTGGGAATGGTCAGACCTATAACTGTTATGTATTTCTGCATCCTGTACATTATGATAAAAGTTTTGAGACACTAAAAAGACATCAAGTCTTGCCTGTTTAAAGGGGTTACGTTTCCGCCATGTAAACCTTTTATTTTCTAGATGAATTTCTCTATATGGATCCACCAAATAAAAAACCTCTTTCAAATCATGTACCTTTTGTTTTCTATTTGGATTGTTTATTGAGTGTCTAAAACTTGGTCCTGAACTAAATTGTAATCCCCTGTAATAATTATCGGGTCATTATTGAAGATTTCTATAACTTCACTAACCTTGTCATAAAAACTTGGAGAGTCTGTATTTGGTCCATATATATTAATGAGTGTTATGCGTTTTTGTTCTGGCCCTAATAAATTCCCCCCCCCCTCATCCATTTTTGACCTGTATATCTTATATTCAAAATTTTTGGTAAAAAATATTGCAACACCCCTTTGGTTAGATCTATAAGAGTTAAAAATGCATTCTCCTCCCCAAGGATTTCTTATCGACAATTAATTTTCCTTTGTAAAATGGGTATCTTCCAGAAAATAAATATTGCTATGTTTGGCTTTTAAGAATTCAAATACATCTCTCCGTTTCTCCGTAGAATTCAGACCTTGACAGTTACACGAAACTATCTGTAAAAGATTACTTGTCATTAAACATGTAAATAAATACGCATAATTTTTGAGCTCAAAGAAAATAGGACAAAAAATCGCTATTTTATTTAATTTCTACCTAAGTTAAGGTAATAAAGGTCATAATTCATTAATGATCAAATATTCTTGTTCATTGAAAATGATTTCCTTGGTTAATTTGATCCGTGAATCGAAAACTCCACTATTCCACCATTGTACTACACAAGTAATGGTTCCCGGGAACAACGTTTCTCATCTATTCCCGTTGGTCATGTGACAGGACTTACAGACCCTATATCTACAACTGTCATGTAAAACACAAATTGGAATGTTAGTTGGTGTTGTACCTTTGTATCAGTAATAATAACAATGATATTCAATCAGAATTCATGCATTACAGTTTATGCATAGCAATCTTATATTGTGATGTTTTCAATAATTATTTGTTTCCGTTAACATATCTGATATTTATTGACATTTTCCCCATCATTTAATACACGATTTTTTATTTTCTATGATAATAAATTTACAGAAAACTATTTCGAACTTAGTATTTGTGTATACCGTTTCGAAAAGGGCAATAAGTCTTACTTTCTTAAATTTACCTGGATAAACACAGGTAAATAATCCCCGAAAAAGACTACTTAAATTTGATTGTTCCATTTTTCATGTTTTCAAGAATATTATTTTGTTGTTTTTGAAATACATATAAATATATGAAATATTAAATGATTGTAAATATTGGACAAGCTATGAATATTTGTCATGGCTGTGACAAAGCTGGCATGAGAGTGGTCATAGCAAGAACAGGTCAACTGAGAGCAGTCGTGGTTAGATTAGGTCTGAACGATCCCAGGTAGAACAGGTCAGAGGGAGAAATGGTTAACAAAAACCTGCAATGGTATCCTGAAAGAAATAAAATGTTTACCCCTGTACATAGTGGTTTCAGAAAAAAAATACGATTGAATAAATAAATACAAATACGAATACTTTATTTGGCACAAACACAATTACAGTGATTGGTAAAGGCCCATACAAAACATAATAAAGTCATAAAATACAGTAGAACACAACGAGAATACAAACAAGTGGTGCAGAAAATAATAATATAATGTATTCATTAGATATAATTGCATTCATTCATTTTGATAGAACATTTTTTCGAATATCAGACATTTGGCATAAAAAGGAGGACAATAACTTAAGAACTTTTTTACAACTGGTTTCATTAATGATTTTAAAAGATTATCATTATCATGAATTATATGTTTAAAATGAGAGAAAGCAGATAATTTTGATTTAAATATTTTTCTTTGAGCTTCATAGTGAGGACAGATCAAAATAAAGTGTTTTTCATCTTCAATTTTTGACAATTTTTGATATACTTTAAACAATCTGTCATTTTTGTTAATTTCAACATATCTACCTCTTTCAATTTCCAAACTATGTGCACTTAGCCTAATTTTTGCTAAAAGGATCTATCTTGCAATGACTCTAATTGGTCAACATTATATGCACGTGTGTTATTGAAACAAAACTTTCGGAAATATGATAATTTAGAGGAGTTTTTAATACTTTTGATCATGAATTCGTTGTTTAATAGTCCAGAGCACTGCTTTCAAAGACATATTGAAATTTGTTAATAAGAAAACCCTAAATTATTAAGACAAGTCTTTAAACACTTAGACCAAGGTTTTGATAAAAATATCATGTGCCAATGTATTTTCATATGAAATTAAATGATCAAGGTATTTGACAGCAGACATGATATTTTAAGATCAGATTGGGAGTCTCCCAAGTTCAGTACAGCAAACACTATTAGAATTTTTACAATGTACTCCCAAGATTTCTTTTAAAAATTTAATATGAAACTTTTCATAAGATGTAGAGCCACAATTTTCAATAGCTGAATCTATACCCCAAACTTCACTCCCGTATAGTAAAATGGGAATCACCATAGTATCAAACAATTTTTTCAAGTAATCGGCAGGAATTATTCATTCCAAGTGTTTTCTTAATTTTGAATAAAGCTTTTCTGGCTTTATCCATTAACTGAGCTGCATCAAGGTTAAATTTGCCATAACATTTAAGATTAATACCAAGGTAGCAAGATTTGTTTACAGTTTCAATACAGGTACCATCAATGGTAAAATGGTTTAAAAAGGTTTTACCCTTCGAGTTAAATACTATAATATTTGATTTTGATGTGTTTATTTTTAGCTTCCAATAAACACAATACTTTGCAAGAGTAATTAATCTACACTGTAGACCAGTAGGGCTACTTGACAACAAAACTAAGTCATCTGCATATAACAAATAGTGTATTTTTGTGTCTTTTATTGAAACTGGATCTGAATTTATACCTTTCAAATCATCAACAATTTTATTTATGTAAATGTAAAAAAGCACAGGGCTAAGTACATCCCCTTGTTTGACACCCCTTTCAGAAAGGAAGGGTTCACTTAACCCCTCAAAAAAAAATTATTCTGTTCATGGTGTTCGCATACATGGAAAAAATCACATTGAAAATTTTCTTTGGAATACCATTTTTTAGAAGTATGTAAAATAAACCTTTTCTCCAAACAATGGCAAATGCTTTTCTCAGATCAATGAATTCTGCATAAACTTTTTGTCTTTTTGAGTTTGTAATGTTCAATTATAGATTTTAAAGAAAATATATGGTCAGCTGTTCTGCTGTGTTCCATGAAGCCAATTTGGTTTTTGCTAATTTGATTATTTTCTGTGAATTTCATTAATCTCAAGAGTATTATTTTATTAAACACTTTTCAGCTTATAGATAATCCTCTATAGTTGTTAGGGTCAGATTTGCTACCTGCCTTATGTATTTGGACAATAAACGTTTCATTCCATATTTTAGGAAAATCACCCTTTTCAAAGACAAAATTAAATCGTTTAGTGAGCGACTCAAGCAAAGTATGTGTACTGTTTTTTTATCATTTCATTAGATATTAAATCAATGGCTGTGGATTTGCCATATTTCAGTAATTTAATGGCTTTTAGTACTTCCCCAGATGTGATTGCACTAAATATGACTCTTGTTCATTCTTTAGTTCTTCAAATTTTTTTAATGATTTCTTGTTTAAATGGATTAAAATTTCAATTGTCCGAAGATAATACTTTAAAATGCTCCTTAAAGTTATCATGTGGTAATACATCTTTACTTGGGCATCTTGGTGAACGATCAAGTTTGTTAATTAATTTCCAAAATGATTTAGGATTGGAATCAAGGGAGTTGTCTAACTCAAGGCATAACTTTTGTTGGTATTGCCTTTCCTCATATTTACATCTTCGTCTAAAACGAGAACGAAAAGAATAAAAAGCCTTTCGGTAATTTTTTATTGTTTTTGATTGAGGTTCTTAAATCTTCACATGAATCTGAAACCATGGCTTTTTATGCTGCTTTTTTATATATGTTACTGCTTAATGTTCTTTTTAAATACTGTGAATTCATTTTTATTCGTGGGGTACCAATTTTCGTGGTTTTCGTGGGTTTCCCCAAACCACGAATTCAAATCCTCAACGAAATATGATTTTCTTGTACAAGTTTCAAACAAAAGTGAATGACCTGATCAACGAAGGCCATAAACCTTGCACTTGTACCTGAGCCCCACACAACCTGATATATCCAAAACAAAAAGGTAGATATACATTCTTTCGAGCCTTTAATAGCAGCAAAATAAGTTTAAATGCTTTATTTTCAAGTGTTTCCCAGTTAACAAATTAGCGGTAACTGGCTTCCCGTTTTGTTTTTCAATTACGCTAAAGTGTTGATTTCCAGTTAAGAAGTTTGGACAAGAATCGTCTCAATTTAGTTTTGATAAGATATTATTAATTAAACTTATATAATTTTAATCATGTTCTACTGAAAAGGACATGTTTATTTTGCAATCAATACAGGTGACTGTTTATAAATAACGAATGGAATAAGGTTATGTCATATGTTTACCTAATGTTTACCTAATGTTTACCTAATTACATAATATCTACACATTACCATGAATTGTTAATTACAGGTGACACTTTAATTACAGGTACAGTTCTAAATTTTGGTGTTTTGACATCAATACTGATGGTACTAAAGCCATGAATTTTTGAAGTTTTATTTTTATTAATTTTATTGACAAAAAAATTTTTGGAACAAGTTGCAATCCACGAATTTACGTATACCACGAAATGCCCTTTTTTCTCTACCCACGAAAATTGATATCCACGAAATTAAATGAATTCACAGTAAATTTAGCTGAAATATTGGCCGTTTCAATAAAAACTTCACCAACCATATTGTTAAAATTATCAAAATCCTTCCCCATGAAATTAGTAATTTTGCCTTTTATATTGTCACTTAAAAGTCTCAATAGCTTGATCTGTCCAAAGGAACTTTCCAGGTAAAGGAGCAAGTTTTGATAATGAGATTGTACACTCTGTCTTACACTTAGCAATTAAACCACATACAATAGGACAATGATTTGACAAAACAGTAAAATCTTGTACTTGAAAAAATCCTAGAGAGTGTAAAAGTTTATACAATAGTATAAACTACAAGACTACACCCATTATAAGTAAAACAATTGTAAGACCACATATACAAGACTATATAATGATATTCAAAAGTCATTTTTAAGCAAACATAAAACAATAGGTACATGTATATCTATTGTTTGATATGTTGTGGAAAAAGGTTTAGTAATAAAAAAAATGGGTATTCATGGAAATATGCTTGGTTTCATTCATAGTTTCTTTACGAAAAGAACAGTTAAAGTAAAAATAGGTAATACTGCCTCTGAATCATAAAATATAGATAACGGTACTCCACAAGATAGTTGCATAAGACCTAGCCTATTTAATACTGGTTAATGACCTATCACGAAATATACGGAATTCAAACATCTCAAAATTTGCTGAAAATGGTGCGTTGTGGAAGAGTCAATGAAATATTCAATATTTAGTAAAGTACATGCAGACTGATTTTAACAATATATTGAAATAGTGTAATACTTGGGGATCTAAAATAACGCCAACAAACGCATTAAATATGTTGGTTTTCAGTGAACCCAAGATGACCTAGTCAAAAGCAATTAAGGATACCGACCAGATAAGATCGGAAAACGTAAGAACTGTAATCACCGGCAAGTGAGCAATATTCTTCAGCAGATTCTATGCGGCGTCGTGCACAAAATCTGTTTGAAATGTCTCGGTAACGGTATCGATGAATTTCGGTGCCTGTGATGAATGTGGAAAGGATGAATTAGTATTAAATAGAAAACAAGAGGTATTGATTAGGCTAAATTCCACAGAAGTTATTGTGTCCACTGGGTTGCCCCAGCCAAAGCATCCTACCACTCTCCAACCGCGTCACTACATTGACGATGCTCTACTTTCATGACGCTTGGGCGAAGGGCTAAGGCTCTGGCTACGGGTGACATAAAAGCTCATTTGCATAATAATGGGAATTTTAGGGAATTTAGTATTGGTTCTATTGTCAGGAAATAAGTGTCCTAAGGTGACGCTAATTTGTAAACACATACTTCGTAACACTGGAAGACAAGTTTGAACTTTGGTGTCTGAACATTAGATGAACAAGACCTGAAATTATTCTCCAAGAGATCCGCGTTCAATTTAGATGTACAGTGAGCGCATGAATTTTCTGTCGCCCGGACTGAGGTATGAAATGCGACCGCCCATACTCTGCTACCTGGGATAAAGGAGAACTCCAATAGCCCAGCTGATGGAGGGTTATATATATCTGGTACATTCTCAGGGTACAGTTATATATACTATATAACACAGGTTAGATCCGCAACATAAATATGAACCAAGTATGACTGATCATTACTATCTTATTAATTTTTCAACATTCGAATTTATCTCAAAATAAATTTAAACAAAAGCAAACAAATACATGTACTAGATCAAAAGGTGATCTATATGTGGTGAATTATTTATTTGTTATATCATTTACTAGTACACCTTATTTTCACGGAAGTTATATTTCGTGTGCTAACTAATTGATATGGTGAAGTTTATTGATTTGTCTGGATTTGTATTATTTTTAATGAGTTTTCCGTCAATTCACAGCGCAGAATTTGATGTGTACAGAGAATGTATTGTAAAAGGAAATGTTGCACTGTGCAAATATGTACAGAGTAGAATTTTAGTGCTCAGGTCACATCATGTGACCCGAATAATTTTTTACAGAGTTCCCTCCAATGTTCTTATTTTAATACGGAAGGAGTACTGTCCACACCTGTCTGCAGTGAGAATCACAATTGGGCCATGTCCAGTTGTAGAAACACACGGAGAAATCACATTGAAAGTAGAAGCTTCAAGCATAGGATGCCCAGTAAGTACATGTTAACACATACTAGTGTTGCATATTTGAGGAAATTTGGTTGTTTCTCAAGCAGACAAAAATGCAGTATTGTTATCAACAATCAATCAATCAATTTACATGTAAAGCAGTATTACCAGAGCATGGGTGTAGCGTTGCTAAGGACCGTCTAGAACTTATTATGAGGTATGAGCATAGTTCATTGTTGAAGGTCTCATGGTGATTTCAAAATCAAGAAAAACAATAAAAACTTTGCTCTATCGTATATTTGTAGAGACTTTGTCTCATGGTGAATAAAAGGATATGGAGTAAATGCACATGAAACAAAGTCTCTACAAATACATGGTAAAAAACAAGCAAAGGAACAACGCTATTATTGTTGTTCATGTACATTTACTCCATGTCCCTTCATTGCTAATTACAAAAAAAAACGTCCAATATGCAGCCCGATAGCCGTCAGACTCGAGGGATGATTTATCTACTGAGGGCTGATGAAGGATGTGATATGAAAAATGACATGTGGTGATATTTTTATCATATGCTTAAACTGAAAAAGAAACTTCCAGCTGAAAAATATCTTCATGGTTGTAAAATACAGCATTGGTATTTTATTATTGTTCTTTATTTGATATGACGATATCGTGTGCAATGTGTATCGTTTTTTGTTGAAATCATCTGGTTTTTATCGAGGGGTAAAAATTTAATTATATTTTAATTAAGTAAATGATAAATATTTAATAACAAATGTATACTCAACAACAAAATAAACGCACCGCTAACGTGTATTCCTTTGTAGGCCATGGGCTGAAATCACTTTCCGTGCACCCCCCCCCCCACTTATGATCCAGACCGATTTTTTCAGTCCTTTTTTATCCCCTGTTCAAAATAAAAACATGTTAACACGAATATAACCTGCACGCATAGGCAGTATAGGGCCATTTTATAGTACGCCACACAAAATTCTTGTATTTTAGTTTTATTCTTAATTTTTATTTTTAAGCTCAATAATTTGTATGTGATAAGTTAAATATACTGAAATTTGGTATCAAATTGAAGCTTACAATGAACACAAGTTTGGGCACATTATGCTATTTTTATGATCTGGGGATGCAAAAAATATACCCCTCACCTGCCAAAAATAGCGAAAATGACGATTTTTAAGCTTTCAATTCCTTTTAGATAAATGAAACTCATCATTTGATCTAGTTTTTATGCTTAATTTATCAGTTGTGATACAATGTTGAAAAATAAGACCATTAAAGTCCTTAAAATTTTGATGTTCGGTATAAAATTTTTGAAAAATGGAAATTTTCGGAATTTTAGGTATTTTCACAATTTCGACTTTCTTACTTCTGGATCGTATAAATTTGAATTTATATCTAATAATTGCCAATGCAATAATGATTTATGATATGCAAGCAACAAATTACGTGAAAAAAAAATTTAGAGTCAGACTTATTGTGGGATCAGAAATGCCAAAATTAGCACCCCTCTCCCTTAAAATTAAGAGAAAATTTAAAATATTCAGGCTCTAAATGATAAAAAAATAATGTCTAATGCCAATTATTGTGTGTATTTCACTAAAGCTGACATGCAGAAGCCCATTTAAGTAGATTGAAACTTTTTAAGGGGCCTTTTTTGGCCCTTCTGCTCGAAATTTTATGAAAAACAGGAATTTTCCGTTTTTCAGAATTATTGCTAATTTGACTTAGAAATGTAAAAACTTCACGAATTTGGTATCTAACGTAAAAATGTTGATTAAATATTGTTTCACTATATCTAAGCTGTTAGAGAGTATGCTTTTGAACATTTTAGACTAAACTCTCATAAATTGCAAACATATTACGCCCCCCCCCCCCCAAAAAAAAAAATCAACACAATTTATTCAGCTTGAAAAGTCTGAACATTGTGTTGAAGACCATATGGTTTTGTTTTTTGTCGTTTTAACCTGGATATGGGATGTCGTCTCTTTGACATTTACCCCATTTCCTTTTTTTTCATATTGTATAAAGGTCCAATAATATAACATTTCAAACACACAAATGCACAGAGACTCCCATATATAACAAATAAGATCATGCGAGTGGATTATGGGCAGTTATATAACAATTAAACTTTGAATTTTTATTATTCCGAAATGCTG
The DNA here is from genome assembly GCA_002080025.1 of Modiolus philippinarum. Classification (NCBI taxonomy): domain Eukaryota; kingdom Metazoa; phylum Mollusca; class Bivalvia; order Mytilida; family Modiolidae; genus Modiolus; species Modiolus philippinarum. The sequence goes on along the minus strand of MJUU01017005.1, from coordinate 21,093 downwards.
AAAATTTCCATTTTTCACGAAAATCGCCCAAAATATTCAATTTTACCCATATTTTCTGCGTTAAAATTGCACATTGCGATATATCAAATGCATTTTTTAAAGAAATTAAAAATATTAGTATGTTTTTCTCATATATATGTACAGACAGACATATTTTTGGCATTTTTAGCATCATTTTCTTAGGGTAGGGAAAAAATTTTCGGTATTTAGAGTTACATTGAAAACCCCTTGTTTTTCTACACATTGTTTTAAGATAACTTATATATCCCCCCAAGAACAATGAATTGGCATACCTGCAGATAAATCCTCCAGATTTGCCACATATAACTATTTAAAATTGAAATTTAGACAATTCTGAAATGCTGAAAATTTTCATCAATTTTGTACCAGATATCGAGTTTAATCTGAAAAGTGGGACTTAAAATGACAAATCATGATAAGATTAATGCAACATTTTCATATCCAATGCAGACTTTGCGGGTTTTGGTTATTTTTATGCGAATACAGACAAAATCAAAGCTCCGATGGAGCTGAATCTCGAAGCCCTGAAAATCTACACATGGCACAACATCGTAGTCACCCAAAGAACTGCTGCATACGTCTGCATGTATTAAGTTATTCCGTAATACGTGAAAATAATCGGATTGTGTGATTTCGCATGTCGATTTCATTGCTATAAATATATGCAATACGCTGTCACAGGTAAACAATTGTTATTTTCATCTTTGACAAATTACTGCGCGACAGGTTCGTTGATCCGAGACGCAATATAATAAAAACGAGTATTTTGATAAACATGCATATTGTTTTTAATTTAACATAACAACACCGTATTCAACTTGAGAAAATAAAGAAATATAACTAAAATACAAAAATGTACACAATGTATACGATTTTGAAAGAAACTTGAGCACTATATTTTATCGGAAGCACGAAGATCATCTTTTAGAGCTGTTAATAGGCTTGAAGCCTCACGTGATTATTTCTTGTCATATCAACATCTCTCCAGCCATTTCATGGCTTCGAGATAAAAATGACTACTTTAGGGTGAATTTGTTGGGGGTAGGGGTAAGATTTTAGGTATGTATTAAGACAACTAATGTATCGCACAGATCAATTCAATGGCATAGCTGCCGACATATCCTCCAGATTCGACATATATATTACGACTAAACAATGAACGTTGATCAAGTTTGAAATACAGAAAATCCCCATTTTTCATCAATTTGGGGCAAAATATTGAGTTTAAGTCAACAAATGGCTGTTAAAATACCAAATCATGATGTTTATCATGCAACATTGTCATATATAGCACATATTATTCGTGTTCTGGTTATTTTTATGCGAACAAACGCATAAAATTGATAATGTTAGGTAAAATTTGTTGGGGTAGGGGTAAGATTTTCGGTATTCAGAGTCACATTAAGGTAGTAGACCTAGGTTAAGGGACATAACTCTTAAAAATCACAGGTGAGTTTGTTGAAATCATTTTCATAAACAGATTCTAAGCCAATGCTTAAAAAGCATTGATGAAACTAACTATTTCAAACGTCTAACTGATTTAAAGAGTTATCTCCCTTAACCTAGGTCTACTACCTTAAATACTCCTTGATTTTCTAAACACTGTTTCCAGACAACTAATATATTCCTTAGAACAATTAATTGGCATATCTGCAGATATGTCCTCCAGACTTTCCATATATAACGGGTTAACAGTGAACTTTGACCAAATCTGAAATGTTGAAAATTCCCATTTTTCTCAATTTCGGGAACAGTGTTGAGTTTAAGTCAACAAATGGCTGTTAAAATATCAAATCGTGATGAAATGCATGCAATATTGTCATACTGAACACACATTTTGCGTGTTTGAGTAATTTTATGTGAACATAGACAAAAAAATTGATAATTTTGGGAAAAAGTTGTTGGGGTAGGGGTAATATTTTCGATATTCAGAGTCACATTAACCACTCCTTGTTTTTCTAAACAATGTTTTAAGACAACTAATGAATCGCTTAGATCAATTAGATGGCAAATCTGCAGATGTATCTTCCGGATTTGACATATTTAACGATTTAACAGTGGACTTTGGACAAATCTGAAATCTTGAAAATTCCCATTTTTCATTAATTTTGGGGTAAATATTGAGTTTAAGTCGACAAATGGCTGTTAAGATAGCAAATCATAAAATAATTCATGCAACATTGTCATATATAACACACATTATTTGTGTTCTGGTTATTTCTATGCGAACAATGGCATAAAATTGATGATTTTAGATAAAAATCTGTTGGGTAAGGGGTAAGATTTTCGGTATTCAGAGTCCCATTAAAAAGTCCTTGTTTTTCTAAGCAATTTTTAAGACAACTTATATATCCTAAAGAACAATTAATTGGCATATCTGCAGATATATCCTCCAGGTTTTGAATGTATATAACGATTTAACAGTGAACTTCGGATAAATTGGAAATGTAGAAAATGCCCATTTTTCATAAATTTCGGGCAAGATATCGAGTTTAAGTCAACAAATGGCAGTTAAAATACGAAATCACAATATAATTCATAGAACCTTGTCATATACAACACACAATTTGCGTGTTCTGGTAATTTTTATGCGAACATAGACAAAAAATTGACAATTTTAGAGTAAATTTGTTGGGGTAGGGGTAAGTTTTATGGATGTAGGAAGTTTATGATACTTCAAAACTGCCATAATTTGTACCAGTTGTAAAGAAGACATTATGTTCTTCCATTTTATTCCATCTTTTCATGAATTTGAACCACTCATATATAAGATGAGACAAAAAAGGGACAAAACTTTGTCGAAAACGAAAATATTCAAAGATGTGTTTTATTTGTCTATTTAAAAGTGATAGTTTGGTCATTCAAAACATATTTACATTATGTTTACACATGCTTAATTCTTAGGAAAGGACATTAAAAGACTAAAAGCAATTCCAAGAATTATGAAATGAAAAACATACTGGTTTCTAAGGACCGTTGAACTTACACAATTTCGAGAAAAATCTTAAAATTTACGTCAACATTTCGAAGGGGTAGGGGTAAGATTTTTCTATTTTTATAACGTATTGGGTATAGAAATGGTACTTATGTGGAATATTTGTAAAGCTTATACCATAGGCTATCATTCTATACCATTTTTTCATAACTGAGAGGCACCAATCAACAATTTGAAGCAATTGAAAGAAAAACTTTGATCAAAAACGAAATTTTCCAAAATTTCGTTGGGTGAGTCTAAAAAGGGGGGCTGTTCCAATATTTCGTGCATGTATGCTCATGTTAACATGTTTAATTTTGAAGAAGGGATATAGAAGGACTGAAAAATATGGATGGGGATCATAAGTGGGGGGTGCACGGGGGTTATTCCAGCCCATGGACTATTGTACCTTAGAATTCAAAGGTAAATAACTATCAAAATACTTGTTGGAACAACTTGAAATTTTTACACATTTTTTTCATATCGCATCGACAAAATTCTGAAAAAAATAAAGCATTTTTGAATTCTCAGTTTCTATTTCTAAAAGAAAACCCTTTTACCAAAAAATTCAAAAATAATTAAAATGATGTATTTTAAACCTGTTTTGCTCCTACCTGTAGGACGATTTAAAAATTGCTGAACTGTAGACATTGCAACTTCCGAATAAGCCCATCCTGAAAAGAGCAATTCTTTTACTTTTGTTTTCTTACACATTCAAAAGAAACCGTTGCTTTAACTTTAAAATAAACATTTTCTGACAAAAATGGAGTTTCTTGTTCTTGAAATTTGAAATTTAAAAAATACACAAAAAGACCTTTATGGCTAAATATTTAGGGAATTTGATTACATTAAAGAAGCGGTGCGTTTCTTCTGTTGCTGAGTATATTATTTTCCCAACATAATGACTAAAGGTATTTCATTTGATACATTTAGTAACCTTGACTCACATAAAACAAATTTCGCTTGCCAAATGAAGTACGTTTCGACCCCATATAAGAGACCAAAAGAAATAGAATATTAAACTAAAACAGCTTACATTTATTGACCCAAACATTTGTTATCACATACATAGATTTTTTATTCAGATGGCGGAAATGCTCATGTATTATGTTTAGTGAAATACAACGTCCAATATAAAAGATGTAATATAGAATTTTAGCGTAAACAATTGACAGTTCAGCACGCCCTACTTTCATTCTCGTTTTCTCATTTTTGCCAAATTCATCATTAAATTGACTCGATCAATGCTCTATTCTTGTTTATATGTTGTTATTGTCTTCTCTTAGTCTTTTTTTTTTTTTTTTTTTTTTTTTTATGTCGGACAAACGGATAAATATCAATTGTTAGAACACTTTGCAAGTTGATTTTATATTTGTTGACAATCCCGCATCCATGGGCAAAATTAACATGGATGTAGAATTCATCGACAACTAACAATGAAGACGCTATCAGCCGTCTTTAACTTACTTTGCGTTTTGCAAGAGCTCATTGATGAAGGCCTCATGTTGACTTCAAGATGAAGACCAACAATAAAGGCGTTGTTCCATTGCTTGGTGTCGCCACGTATTTCTAGAGAATTTGTCTAGTAAGGTAGTGCTACATACAAAAGAGTTTCGTTTGACAAAGATGAAATCCTTTACAATCACAGGTCATTCATGTCCTCTTTCAAATTAAAAATAACAATAAAGATCTGCTATACCTATATTGGATACCAAAATTGCAAAAAAATCCAGATACATATTGCTCAACTACTGAATTGTCTATTGAACTAAGATTTTGTCTGCAGTTAAAGGCAGGCATCAAGCATACTGTAAAACTATTCATCCCCGAAGTGAAATAAATTACATGTTGATACTTAAAAATTAAAAGGTTTTATTGGAAAATCTTAAATTCCGTCCATTTTCCCAAATACATTCTCTCAAAACATTTTATTTTTTCACACTGTATACCACGCATCCTAATGATAAACTAAAATCACGAATCAAAGATATCATTCAAAAAGTCTTTTCCGAATCGAAAATATTTGTTGTATTATGTTATATAGAATCCACTATTTTTTCAAAGCCCAATTTAAAAAGAAAAATATGATACGACGAAAAACAAGGTGTGCAGTATGCGATGATATATTAGTCATATTTTGAGGTGCTTTTTATCAACAACAAGTTGGCATACCAATGGGCACTACTCACCGACCTGTTTGATTTATATTCTTACGAGACTGAATTTCTTCGGGGACTCGTAAAAGAAGATAAATTAAAAGATGCCATATCCTTCAATCTCACTTATAGATACATAGATGATGTTCTTTACCTTTGCTAAATAAATCCCATTGATATATCCTCCAGAACTATAGACAAAGGAAACGACAGAAACCACTAGATCTACATTTTTTTAACATCTTGAATTTGACGAAAATGGTCATCTCAGTACTAAAATCTACGGCAAAAGGTACGATTTTAATTTCAAAATTATCAATTTCCCTAACATGGACACTAATATTCAAGCTTCTCCTGCTTAAGGAATGCATGTTTCACAGTTGACTCGTTACGCGAGAGCTAGCACAAATTGGACACAGTTATCTCCGTTACCGCTTAATTCAAGGCTTCAAAAAATTCCGCCCCATACGATCATTTTAAAAGTTTTTCAATAGATATCAGTCCCTTGTGGAAAATTTGAAGTTTCGGTGTGAACTCTGATACTTTTTTTTTACTTAATACTGGGATGATCATTTCTAGCAATTGCTGTTGAGTTGCAATGGAAGGGGAGATTTGGCGCTCCATAAAACCGGTTTAACCCTCCATTTCTTTTGAAATGCCTGAACCAAGTCAGGACCATTGCGGTCGACGATTTCGCCGGTAGTTTCCACCTACTTTGTCTTCTGGTCTCATGGACTTTGATTCTTGACAATTCTGTTCAATTACCTCCATTTGGTATAATCTGGAAATATTCAACTCAGGTGTTAAAATAGTGATCTAATTACTTTGTATGCGAGGTAAAAGGTAAAGATAAAAGTTGTTTTGGAATGACATCATATTCACCAGTGCAAATTAAAAATATGTAAAACAAAATTATAAAGTAAGTGAGAACCGAACCGTCAGTCTAAAACAAGCAATCCAAGGACAAAGGCAACATCGGAAAAACGAAGAAACGAAGACATAACATGAGTACCGTACAGCACATATAAAATATGCCAGGTAGGCTAAAATGCACAAAGTAGACTGATATCATTCCAATGATAACCAATGAAAGCGTGAACGCTTATTTCCAAAAGGGCCCTTGTATGATAATAACTTACAAAAAGCTAGATATATATTAAATTGGTCTGACCAACATGGCATACTCTTTTATTGCTCAAAAAATATTTAGATTTTTCTTACAAAGGCTGTAGAATACCGAAAGAACAAGAGAAGTAATGATCACAAAAATCAAAGTCCAAAGATATGGCAAAAACCGCAACAAAGAAAAAAATGACTTTATCTGCTGTTATATATGTATAGTGTATTTTCAGATTTCTAGAGGCACTACCATTGCTGATACTGTGAGTATAAGGACCACGCATGGCGTATACCACCACAAATCTGAACAGGAATCTACCGACAAAAGGTCACCTACTTCAGGGCAACCATGTACACATCGAATGTATCAATACCAATCAATACACGCACAGAACCAGGGCTTGAACTCTGTCATTAGCAGCAGCGATAGTCTGGATTTGGAAAGCCTGAAGCATTATTTTGTGTTTGCAATTATTTCTATAGCATGTAAGTTTAAGTGCCTGTAATGCTATTTTCATATGATAGTTTGTCAAATATTTAGAATTTTTACGAATAGGAAACAAGAAACAATTTGCTGTAGTCTGAATTTCACCTGAATTTAGTACAACTTAACTGTACACATTTCAGAAGCTATCATATAATATCTTACCAATATGAAATCATGTTGCCGACAAAAAATATATAAGGGATTAAATTTGGTAACAAAATTGTTCTGGGAAACATACCTTTTTAGTATGTTCATCCTGTTACACTATGGTCGACATTTTTACATTTCGCTCATGTCTTTTTGTATAAATATAAATTATGATTTAATTTAAATTAATGCTTTATTTATTTATAGAGGATTACAAACAGCCCAAAGGCTACAAAGTTGCTCTCCTCAACATAAAACAGACAAGACAAGACTTACAAGACAAAATACAATACAATCAATCACTCACACACTTACACTTTCATATATATATAATGCATAATAAATAAATCTATACAAAACGTTTACTTTTTTCAATGAATTCAAAAACATATTCAAATCAAAGCATGTTGTCGTTCATTGAAAATTCATCATTTCCAAATTGAAATATTTTAACCAAATATTTTTCTCAGCATATTCCTGAAAGTTTAAAAGGTTCACATTTGGACAGAGAAACAACTTTATTTTATCAAATAACAAAGATAAATATTTTCATATCTATCACAAAAAATGAAAAAGTATTCAGTAGTTTCAGATTTTCTGGCACCACATCTATTACAGAGTCGAGAAGGAGTTACGCTATTAGTTAAATAAATGATCATTTAAGCCACTAAAATTATGATAACCTAAGTAAACGTCCACAATGAATTTGATTAAAAATGTTTTATTGTTATTTACAGTGTCAACAGTTGTAAACATTATTTCAATTATAGTGGTTTGCCATAGATGGAAAAATAAGACTATTCAGAATGAGAAAGCGGATACAAATTCGTGCAGCCGTTGTTCTGACAATACAAATTATTCAAGAACTAATGAAATATTCACGATTGATGGAAAAAAACCTCTAAATCATTAGGTAAAGAAGGTTTTTTTTCCTTTATTTTCTTTATATAAAATTAACATGCTATAGACAATTTTTTGTTAATAAATATCAAAAATATTTTGTTTTTGTGTATTAAATTTTTTTGCAGGAATCTCGGAGTTTTTGTTCATTTCCGGACTGCGTGTTTTCTTTCTTTTGAAACGAGATTATTTTCAAATTTCGTTTGTAGGGAGTATCTAAAACCCTTTCCTTAGCTGACATTAAGGTCATATCGGTTATTTGTTCTCTATCAGTTTTTAAACACCTTTGAGTTAATGATCTTCCAAATGTTAAGATCTGCAATGAGCAGACTAAGTTGTCGAGGTGGTCATATGCAGAAACTAAATTTACAGCAAGTTCTATATTTAGTAATTTTTTCGGCATCTGGATTGTACAGATTCCGAAATATCTATTTTATTTACATATATAACGTTCATCGGATTCAAATCATGGAAGAAATATGGATGCTACCAATCAAACTATAGCATACGTCAAGTAAATGTTGTTTCATAGCTAATGACGACCAAAAATCCTAAAATATAAAAATCATGACTTTTGTATGACAAGTGGGTACAATCGGGCGCCAGCATATTAATTAATTTGCTACGACATCTAACCAGCACCACGAACACATTTGCCACGATGATGCACTGACATGACATTTTAAGGGTATTATGGACTTTTGGACCAAGCAACACCATCTGGACAAGCATTGTGTCTGGTAGAATGTAATAGTGTTAAGCTAGGTTATTCATTTTGTCCCCTACGCCTGTTTTAGAATCGTCACATGGGGATCTCTATTGGACGTCTTGCACCGCCTGCAAGTCCGTTCGCCCGTATGGTTAGAAAATTAGCCACATATCTCATTATTTTTCAACTAAATTGCAGGAACTCTAGTATTTATTTCAGATATATATATAGGTGCACGAGCACCTATACATCATGTACTGCGTTACAACCCTAGATTAAACCTACGAGGAGGTATCACCCGGTTACCGAAAGCTATATTTTATATAGCCTAGGTAGCCGCGTGGTCTAGGGCGCTGGATGTAGTGCAGGCGGTGTTGCCATATATGTCACAACAGTGATGGTTCGAATCCCGGAGAGGGAACTACCAATGTGCAGATCTAACAATGTTGGGCTGATTTTCAGACGTATATATAAATAATTCATCAAGCCCAGTATAATGTCTCACGATATTATCCATTGGACAGGTATAGTATGAAGAGTTGTCACATACTTCAGACAACTATATAAAAATTATAACTTTGTGTGGCGGCATTCCTTGTCGTAAGACATTGAATCCTCTCTGCTATACACACAGCTGATCTGCACGAGCACCTATACATCATGTACTGCGTTACAACCCTAGATTAAACCTACGAGGAGGTATCACCCGGTTACCGAAAGCTATATTTTATATAACCTAGGTAGCCGCGTGGAAAATCTACCTCCTTTGCTGTTATCAACAATTGAAAATGCTTGTAAAGAATATTGCAACATTTCGTACACTATTCACGGCGATGGTAACAGAGCACGTGTTTCAATTGTTTTTACCAATGAACAACACAGTGATAATAAGAAGCGTAAATCTAAGGCAACATTGAAAAGGGACAATGCTCGAATGGAAAACTTTATTTCAAATAAACAAGATATAACTGAAAGAAATGAGTGTGAAACTACTAATATTTTGGATTTTACAAATTCTATGGACATTGATAGTAATGCTGTTGACACGATATCGTTAGAAGAAAATATACCTCAAGTTGGAAATCAAGAACTTCAGAATGAAAATCTGAACCAATATCTAACACTTCTGATGTAATTACCGACAAATCTGAATCAAAAGTAGAAAGGAGATCAGTGAGAAGAAAGATTGTAAAAGTGGATGACGTATTTGAAAAGATCGTTGTCAAAAAGTCTTGCGGTTCCGATGAATCGTTAATAGGCAAAACAAAGAGAGGAAATATTGTCAAATTACATTTATATGATAAGCAATGTGAGCATTTTACAAGTGAAGAAAGATTTTTCTCTAAATTCAATAAAATTGTGACCGAGGACTTTAAGGATGTTCGTGATACTGACTTTATGAAAGATGAATATCTTCAAATTTTCCGAATGATGACTCTGTATACAATCAAAAATAAACTATAGCTGTGATATTACTGTTTTTATTTTCCGTGTGAAAATGAGTGTAAGATTTTTTGAATGGCTATGATAGTAGACTTTAGAACATAATTATGCTCTATTTTGTTTCTAAAAGTCTAATTGGAAAACATTACATGCTATTTATTATTAATGGATCACATGCATGGTGGAATGGATACCAGCCCCATACAGACTTTCCGTATATATATATGTGCAACGTTGATGTTTCTCTAATTTCACTTTAATGGACTTTAAAGTACTAATTATTGTTCCTAAATATTGTATGCTATCTTAGGCTTTTGAAATTATCTATAATGTGTGTGCTGAATGTAAGAGTGAGTGTGTTGGAAGACAGATAGTATAGGAACTCGATGTCGTATGTGAATTTATGAATGTAATATGAATGTAAATCTGAAGTATGATATAATAAAGATAAAAAAAAGGGGGGCGCTGGATATGGAACGCCACAGCTGTCTTATGTGGAGCTCTGACATTGCTTGATGTGGTGTCGTGTTTACTTAATCATATTTTGTTATTATATGATATGGTTCTGACATTTCTTTATAATGTTGTAATATTACTCAATATAATTTTGATATGACATGATATGGTTGTGTAATTACTTGATATGATTTTGGCATTATTTAATGTGGTTATGGCAGTAGGCAATGTGGTTGTGTCATTAGGCAATGTGGTTGCGTCAGTAGGCAATGTGGTTTAAATATTGCTTGATGTGGTTGTTTCATTACGTACCGTGGTTTCTTCATTACGTATTCTAGTTATCATTATATATTGTGGTTTTTCCACTACTTTATGTGGTTGTTTCATTACGAATTGTGGTTTTGTCATTTTGGAAAGTATTTTTATTATTACTTAATGATATTTTGTCAATGCATAATATAGTTTTTACATTTCTTAATGATATTTTATTGTTACTCAATATGGTATTGTCATAACTTAATGATAATTTGATATTACATGGCGTGGTCGCACAATTACTTGATATGGGTTTGTCATTATTTAATGTGGCTGTGGCAGTAGGTAATGTGGTTTTGTCGTTAGGCAATGAGGTTTTAACATTACGTGATGTGTATTTGACTTTACGTTATGTCGTTGGTTCATTATGTATTGTGGTTTTGTTATATCTTAATGATAAATCGTCAGTTCGTAATTACAATTAATTTATAAGGATATATCACTTTTCAATGTCGTAGAGGCACTGTTCAATTAGGTTTTAGCATTAAGCGTTGAGGATTTAACTTTTTTATAAGGTTTAAATATTACATTACATAATGTGTTTCTTCCATTGCTTATTCTTTGATGTGGACATGTCAGTTGTTGGATGAGGTTATATCACGTGACCAATTAGGTTGTAGATGGTACGGGAAGTACATTTTCGCAAATAAGACAGAATGCTGTAAAATTTTGCGAAGATAAAGCATTTTATATTCCATTTCTAAATGTTAAAAGTTTATCTGTTATTCGTTTTAGTTACAGTTAAACTCATGTTTTTCAGTTGGTTAAATGTGTGACCCGAGCTTTCTAAATTAAGTGCAACAACCCTGTAGGATTTAAACTATTTTCCACTTCAGGATTCAAAATTATAGAGAATAGTGCACACTATTAAAGTTGAAGCGCCTTTTAAAATTGTTTCAGCTTTTTATTTTATATTTCAGTACTTATTTACTTAAAACTGGGAATCTAACTTAACTAATGTGTAATCCAGAGATGAAGGGAGATGAATTCTTTTCATTTATGTATTTCTCTTTTAATTATGTCTCAACACCGATTTAAATGCTAGTCTTTAAAAATGGTATGTAACGTTTAACCACAATAAACAAAAAACAAAATGCGTGAATACAACCGTAATGTTCCATTAAAAATCTTAATTTGTTAATACACATAAACATTCGGGAAGCAGTTTTTCGTCCGATAGCCACTGGTATAGTCATCTCAATAATATCTGAACTAAACGAACAGAGAATGAACCTGTATCGCTAACCTGAAAAAATGCTTAATAGCAAGTTTTCTATGTTCTGCGCTGGTGGCTATGTTTTTTGTCGAATCGGAACGAAGTGGGCAATCATTATAAAGAACTGTCTCTACACCATTCCAGTACAGTTTACTTTAATTTGCTTCTGAATCAATGGCTTCACAGCTGATGATGAAAATTTTGTTTCCCTCACAGGATCCAATGTTAAGCTATGTTCTGTACTTGCTGCCATGTTTTTGTCAGATCGGAACGAAGTTTTTGAAGGACCTACTATGCAACTTTTCTGTAAGGTTTCGTGTTACCGATATTTGCTTAGGGGTTATAGAAGATGATCAAAATATGATTTTCCCGTAATGCCAATGTTAATTTTTGTTTTGTGCTAGCGGACATGTTTTTGTCAAATCGGAAAGAAATGAGCATGCAATCTTTTTAAAGGACTTTCAATACAACATTCCTGTAAAGTTTGGTGAAATTTGCTTCAGTGGTTTCACAGTAGTTGATGGAATTGAGTTTTTCCCAAGAATTTTATGTTAAATTCATGATGTTCCGTGCTGGTTGCCATGTTTTTCGTCGGATCGGAATGAAATGAGCAATCTTTGTTATTTTCTTCCAAACCCCATTCCTGAAAAGTTTTGTAGAATTTGCTTCGGTGGTTTCAGAGGAGTTGACGAAAGTGGTGTTTTTCACACAGGGCCCTGTTAAACCAAGTTCTGTGCTTGCAGTCATGTATTTTTCTGTCGAATCAAAACATGGACAATTCGTGTAAACCCGCCCTTCATATGTCATTACAGTACAGTTTAATTAAATTTACTTCAATAGTTTCAGAACAGATGATGAAAAAGATATGTTTCCCATAGATTTCAGAACAGATGATGAAAAAGATATGTTTCCCATAGATTCCATTCATGTTTTGTCGGATCAAAACGAAATGAGCAATTATTGTGAAAGAAATTTTCGGCCATTGTAGAGGTTAGTAGTGGATCACGCCTCTTTGGATCCATGGATCAATAGGGCCTATGTTAAAAGCAATCCAAACTCCCTCAGAAATTCCCTTGCCTTGATTGATCGATCATCCGACATAATTATCATATTCATTGATTTTAAAAGGTTCAATTCTGTTATTTCTATTAGTGATATGGGTCAGGATATTTTAATTGGTCCCTTAGATGTAGGATAATATAGTTGGGTTAAAAGTTACTCTCACCTATTTATTTATTCAAATAATTCCCACCGTGTCTTCCAGCGTCATGAACGCAGAGCACTGCTATAGTAGTGTAGCGGTGTGAGAGAGAATATATTTAGTATTTATTTACTCCATAATCCCTTATATCCCCCACCATGATCTTAACTTACCCATCCTTATTTTAACCCTAGCCTACTATATAACCAATTGTTCTGTTTTACTTCTTTGTTTTATAATTAATGTCTATTGTCTTCTACTTTTATCATTCCCATCTTTTACTATGTTGTTACATTACTCCGGAATCTTTATTCTTGTTTTTCCCTAGCTTGGTTTTTCGTGCATCTTTTCCATTGTTTGAGTTGTCTCTCTTATTTGTACTTTAGCACTTACTCTTCCCCTAGCCCTTGTGTTGTTTTCTAATTTGCTTCCCTTAATGTTCTGATCTCTTGTTTTGTTGTCGTCTTTTCTCCCAATCGTAACTCTTACCCCATTTTGTTTTTATCCCCCCGCTTAGCGAAAGCGGGGGATAGTGTAATGCAGTCCGTCCGTATGTACGTACGAAAGTACGCACGTGCGTTTGTAATGCTCCCCGATAGCTCTGGAACTATAAGAGATAAAATTTGAAACTTGGCACCATACTAGAGAATGATCAGAAGTAGAGCACTGTGGATTCGGAATTTAGGTCAAACGCCCTAGGGGCAAATTATGGGCGAAAACGAATTTTCGCGATATCCAATCATTGAAGAAATTTCTAAGGCCATTTGGGCTAGAAAGTTGAAACTCTGGAATCGACTCACATATTATGTAGCAACATCACAGAGGATGTCGGAATTTGGGTATGACCCTTCGGGGCATGGCCTCTAGGGGGTCCAAAAAACACCTTGAATCGCAGAAACCTTGTAATAAAGGGTATAAGTAACACTATAAAAATTGTCTGAGTGTGCGGAAGGTTTCGGAATTTTGAAATTCGCCCTCAGGGCGGAAAAAGAGCGAAAATGTATTTCGAGATATCCAGTAATAAGCGAAATCTTCTGAAGTATTCATGGTTGGAAGCCGAAACTTTGTATGCAAGTTCGATTGTATGCATCTCATTTATTGATGATAGCAGACTTTTGGTATGACCCCGTGGGGCATACCCTTAAGGGGCAAAAAAAAATGTTAAACAACCAGTACTCATCAGAACGACTGGAACTCTATGTATTATTTTGATTTTGTGGTTTATTTTTCATGAGGAATTATTGGAATTGCTCTTTGAAGTCGTTCTAAGCTTTTAGATTTTAGACCCCAGTGCCAAATTTGGTAAATTTCCTGAAAATGTCAAAGACTAATAATTTTTGAAATTCCAAATGAAGCTTTATAATTAAGCAACCTTTTAATGTCATCAGCTAGTATGAACACTAGGATTTCAAAAATATGATTCTAATTTTGGTAAATTTCCTGAAACTCTCAAAGACCAATTACATTTTGGAATTTTACCTAGCAACCATATCTTTTTTGATGCCTTATAGTTTAATGATCATTTTCAATGGTCAGATTGCAAAAAATCTTGATTCTAATTTTGGTATAAAGTTCCTGAAACTCTCAAAGACCCATTAATTTTTGGAATTCTACCTAGCAACCATATCTTTTTCTATTATTTAGAGTTATAATGATGATCTTTGATTCTTATTTTGGTAAATTTCCTGAAACTCTCAAAGACCCATTATTTTTGGGAATTTTACCTAGCAACCATATGTTTTTATGCCTTTTAGATTTAATGATCATTTTCAATGGTCAGATTGCAAAAAACCTTTGATTTTAATTTTTGTAAAGTTCCTGAAACTCTCAAAGACCCATTATTTTTTGGATTTCTACCTAGCAACCATATCATTCTCAATTAGTTAGAGTTATAACGATGAATTTCAACTGTCAGGTTGCAAAAATTTTTTATTCTAATTTTGGTTAATTTCCTGAAACTCTAAAAGACCAATTACTTTTTGGAATTTTACCTAGCAACCATATCTTTTTTGATGCCTTATAGTTTCAGTGACGATTTTCAATAGTAAGATTGCAAAAATCTTTCATTCTAATTTTGGTAAATTTCCTGAAACTCTCAAAGGCCTACTATTTTTTGGAATTCTACCTAGCAACCACATCCTTACAGTAGTGAAGATCATTTTCAAGAATCAGAGTGCAAAAAACTTATTCTTATTTTGGTGAATTTTCTGAGACTCCCAAAGACCAATTTCTTTTTGGAATTTTACCTAGTAACCATATCTTTTTTTATGCCTTATAGTATCAGTGATCATTTTCCATAGTCAGATTGCAAAAAGTTTTGATTATATGTTTGGTAAATTTCCTGAAACTCTCAAAGACCCATTTTTTTTTAATTCTACCTACCAACCATATCTTTTTTCAATTCCTTACAGTAAAATGATGATTTTCAACAGTCTGGTTGCAAAAATCTTTGATTCTAATTTTGATAATTTCCTGAAATTCTCAAAAACCTGTACTTTTTGAAATTCTTCCTAGCAACCATATCTTTTTGGTGTTTTGCAGTTACAATGATTAATTTAGTTTCAAAAACACTTGTCTTTTTTTACAAGGGAGGGGTCCAAAAAGGTGTAGCGGGGGGATCGCAATCTTTGATTGGCTGTGTTTCATTATATTTGTTCTACTTCATTGTTATTTTGTGTTTCCTTTTTGTTGTGGTCTCTGAAGGAGTTTACATTTTTATACTAATAAAATGATCAACTAACTACAACTTACTGCATAGAAAACTTCCAACAAATACCTTTTTTTGTACAAATGTAAATTAAAGAAATCAGAACTATGTACTTTTTGTTAGCTCACCTGGCCAAAGACCATGTGAGTTTTTGCCACCACTCCGCGTCCGTCGTCCGTCCGTTAACTTTTTCAAAGATCTTCTCCTCAGAAACTGCTGGTCCAATGCTAATCAAACTTGGCCTGAATCATTACCAGGGTATGCACTTTCAAAATACAAAAAAAAATACCGAAGTTGCATAAAAACAGCAAATTTCGTTATGCTGTACACGTGTTTTAAGGAGTATGCACTTTCAAGTTTTTGATTTTTATGTCTGTAGACTAAACAACATGGCCGCTGTTACTAAAAATAGGACATAAGGGGTTTGAAAATAACTCAAAAACCATTATCGATATAAAAAATCTGACGGGGTAAAAACGATCAGCATGATAAGATCTACTCGCCCTAAAATTTTGTCCCTTTTCAGGGAAATTCCCGTTTATATACCCCGTCACACGTAGTAGCGAGGTATTATGTGATACCTTCAGTCCTGAGTCCGTCTGTCCTTCCGTCCCTGAAGGTTTCCGACTGATAACTTGTGAACGAAAAAACATAAGGTCTTCATACTTGGTATGTAAGTTGTTTACCACAAAACTCTGACCCAGTTTGATTTTGGGTTCAGAGGTCGAAGGGGTTCTGGAGTTATGCCCTTGAAACTTTGAAATTTTGCAAATTTTAGGGTTTCCGACTGATAATTAAGGAATGAAATATCATACAGTCTTCAAACTTGATATATAAGTTGTTTACCACAAAATACAGGCTAAGTGTAATTTTGGGTTCAGCGGTACATAGGGTTCTGGAGGTATGCCCCTTTAAACTTTGAAATATTATGAAACGTGGCGGGGTATCATTACTATTTTTATTTGTAACTTTTTGTCTTATGTATTGAAAATGATAGAAAATAAGTTTTACTTACAAAAATGGTCAGCAAAATCGGATTTACATGTCCTGCAATTTTGAATAAAATCTGACGACCCATATAGCAGTTATAGCCCCCTTTTCTTTGAATTTTCATGATTTTCATACGTTTTTACTTTTATTTCAAAAACTATTTGAGATAGAGGTTAAGTGTGAATTGCAAAAGTGTTATGCTTATCAAGGACTACAATTTCTACATATGTCCAGCAGATTCGCTTCTCATCCAAGATGGCCACCAGCAGGGAACACAATTTAACATGAGCACCCTATGTGAAATGCATTCAAAGATCTTCTCTGAAACTACTGAGCCAATGTGAACCAAACTTGGTTACAATAGCCCTTGGGTGGTTTCCTTCAAAGCTTGTTACTTTTGTGCTTGTACCTCATCCATGATGGCAACAATGATTGAATATCCTCTCAGAAACTAACATCTGGTGAACTGGTGACATCTGGTGATTTTAGTATGGATAATTATGGATGGTCTAGGTGACAATGAATAAAAACCAGTCACCAGGTGAGCGATACAGGCTCATGCGAGCCTTGAGTTTTGAAACATCAGAGGCATTAGTACATTTATTTTGGAAATGTTATCATTCAAAGAATTTCTGGTTATCCATTTGTAGTCTTTTCGAAAAACACAATTTGATTATAGATGTTAATGTTTCAAACATAGTTTTTGGAATGGCTGCTCTTGGGGAACAGAGTTATACTGTGAAAAATGTTCTTCTTATTTTAAAATACTATATTTATGTATATAAATGCAAGTATTATCTACCTCACACAGTACGGGGGTAGAATTTTTGAAATGATATATGCAAATCGAAAGTTTTCAGGGGTATTCCTGACAGCATCACAGGGGAGTTTTATACGTGAAAAATGTGGCTTGAAGCTCTTCTCAGTGACTAAGTGCAAATGGTTTTGTTTACTATAGATTATCACGTTCTCTCGCTTCTCTTGTGGAATATATATGTTTATATATGTCATTTACTCCATATCCTTTCATAAAATATTTGTGTGCTTTTTGAATCTGTATATGTTTATTTTGTCATGTTTGTTATCACTATTGTGTTTATGTACATAATTATGCAATGTACCAATTACAAAAAAAATACAAGACGCATTCATATTTATTTTATTTTCTCCGACATACAGCAGTCATGTGTCGTAATGCTATCCTCATGCTGCCTGTACAATCATAATCCATTAGGTCTTGTGCTAAAATCATCCATGGCGACTCTTTTGTAGAACAAGATCCTGTAATCTGTGTCTTGGTGTACGGTTGGTCCCTCTTTATTTTGAAATCGTCTTTCAAAATCTTTAAACATTGTCTCCGTTTTGTGATCATATCTTTAGTCGTATCAAAACTCATCTTGAGGGAGTCTTGTACTTCCGATGACGTCATTCTTCTGGTTGAGGTCACTTCCGGTGACGCCATTTCCAATGACGTCATTTTCTGTCACGTGACTACGACAGTGACGTCCACCGCACATGCGATTAATCTCGTCCCTCTCCTACTACTGGGGTTTACTGTTATCCTTTTTATTTAATTGCGGGATATAGGATGACTATAGCCAATTATGCTGTGAGAAATGTGACCGGACAGCCTACCTGCGTTGTAGTAGGTAGTAGATATATAGCCAGTAAAAATCGACTGAGCTAACGGAATATTTCTTTAGCTCATTCGGTTAGGCGGCTGGCTGGAGTGCTAGAGGTCCTGGGTTAGATTCCCGGAGGTGACAAATGGCAATTTTGAAAAACTTTAAAACTGTTTTTTTTTTTCGCTTGTATATTTTGATTGAAAAAAAAGGTCTAGAAAAAAACAACTATTCATCCTAAACTTAAAGGAATTACATGACCGAAAAAGAAGCAGTAACATGAATTGATAATTTATCGATATCAAACTTGGACATTCCTGAGAAAGTTGCGTGCATCATATTCTAGTAACATGCATTATATGCCAGTTACGGGCACCTCAAAAGAACAACTTGTTGCAAGTTACGGGCATTTTCGTTAGTTTTGTTTGCTAATTTATGAACCATATGTGAGTGACGACTTGTTCCAATTGATACATTATGATACTGAAGCGCACTACAAATGTCATGTTGGCTATGATTTATGAATAACACTGGAAATAAAAACACTTATTAAAAATACCAGGATTATCATCAGCAATGTTGGGATGTCTGTAACTGCAGTTACGGGCATCGGCCAACCGCCAGTGAAAATGAGTATGTGAAAAGTATATGTTTCGGATATTATATTTATTTCAGTAAAGATTAAAAATTAATACGATCTTCATGGTATGAGAAAAGACGGCAGTTCAGTGTTTCGGCGCCATTTCGCATTCACATAAAACCTTGTTACAACTAGACTACAACATCTTTTTGGATCTATAGATTTACCAAAAACATTCATAAAAAAGAAAAAAAATATACCATTGCGAAATAAAATAATCTCCAAAATAGGTCGTTTGATTTTATGATAGTTCTAAAATTATTTTTTACAAATGCTTTTGACGGGAAAACTATTAAGATTTGAATTTTTTAACATATTGTGACGGCATTTCACCGTATATTATTTAAAAAATTCTTAGTCAGTCCATTTCATGATCACTATCTTGTAAATCCAAAACGTACACGACCACCAGACATACTCATGTTATTGAGTGTTTTCATAATGCAGTATTCACATAATTTTTCCCTCGGCCCAATACTTAAAGTTTAGTTATGAATAAAAAGAGAAAACCCGAGAAGCAAAGGCAAAGAAAATATTTTCATGTATTTCTGTAAAACAATAAATATCATAAAAAAAATACATGAATCCTAATATTATGCTTTCCTTTTATGGGCTTTGATAAAAAATAAAACTTGGGAAGTACATAAATGAAATGTACATTATAATCCATCTCCCTTCATCTCTGGATTACATACATGTATTTTGACACACACACACAGAAGTAAGATTCTCAAGTTTGAGCAAATAAGTACTGAAATATAAAATAAAAAAATAAAACAATTTTAAGAAGCGCTTCAACTTTAACAGTGTGCACTACACTATTCTTTATAATTTTGAAACCTGAAGTGGAAAATAGTTAAAATGCTACAGGATTGTTGCACTTAATATAGAAATCACGGGTTACACATTTAACCCAATAAAATATGAAATTCTTTATCGTCTCATTAATCTACAACACTTTGTATTTTATTTGCGATTTTATTTACGAAAATGTAGAACGGGTACTGGTTACACCAAATGTCCCGTACCGTCTGCAACCTAATTGGTCACGTGATATAACCTCATCCAACAACTGACATGTCCACATCAAATAATGTCAAACCCACATCAAGCAATGGAAGAAACACATTATGTAATGTAATATTTAAACCTTATTAAAAAAGTTAAATCCTCAACGCTTAATGCTAAAACCTAATTGATTAGTGCCTCTAGGACATTGAAAAGTGATATATCCTTATAAATTAATTGTAATTACGAACTGACGACTTATCATTACGAAATAACAAAACCACAATGCATAATGAACCAACGACATAACGTAAAGTCAAATACACATCACGTAATGCTAAAACCTCATTGCCTAACGACAAAACCACATTACCTACTGCCACAGCCACATTAAAAAAGGACAAACCCATATCAAGTAATTGTGCGACCACATCATGTAATATCAAATTATCATTAAGTTATGACAATACCATATTGAGTAACAATAAAACATCATTAAGAAATGTAAAAACTATATCATGCAATGACAAAATATCATAAAGTAATAATAAAACTATTTTCCTTAATGACAAAATATCATTAAGTAATAATAAAAATACTTTCCAAAATGACAAAACCACAATTCGTAATGAAACAACCACATAAAGTAGTGGAAAAACCACAATATATAATGATAACTAGAATACGTAATGAAGAAACCACGGTACGTAATGAAACAACCACATCAAGCAATATTTAAACCACATTGTATGGAACGCCACAGCTGTCTTATGATGTAGATATTTGTTTACATGTTGTCACTTTCTTATTACTTGCTGTGGTTTAGTAATTACTTTCTGTCATTACATCTTTACTTTTTGTGATAACATATTTACTTTATGCTATTCCGTAATTACGTTCTGTCAGTTTGTCTTTACTTTATGTCATTTTAAAATTACCTTTTGTTGTTTTATATTTACTTTATGTCGTTTTATATTTACGT
>MJUU01017004.1:0-11804 GCA_002080025.1 Modiolus philippinarum | reverse complement strand
ACCTGGTCACTGGACCGTGAAATTGAGGTCAAGGTCAAAAGCCATATGGCAGACGGACATGTACTAACCAAGACCAAGCTATATACCAAATATCATTGACTTCTAGCTTCTAGTTATTGAGAAATGGACTTAAGCAAAAAAACTTAACCTGGTCACTGGACCGCGAAATATAGGTCAAGGTCACATGATTTTGGGTCCGACAGATAGGGTTCGCCGTAAGCTACATATGGACCAAATATTAAGTTCCTACATCAATGGCTTCTGTATTAAAACTTGAGTCGCCGTCGCCGTCATACTTTGCACGCCTATGTCTCGCTTTCGCGACTTTCGTCGCGGGCGAGACAATAAAAACGATACGCTAGGCTATGGAATAGCCTTGGATAGAAAATTGCGTGTTTGATTGATAAGGGTGTAGTGACAAAGATGTACTTGGCTTCGAAACATAAACCTTTTCCAGCACACACAAATAAACACTGGTAGCTCTTTATTTTTCCGCAAAAAACGCAATTCTATCTCTTTCCACCTTTCGTTCTCCACAAACTACAATCACGCTTTGTTTAACACAATTGAAAAGTCTTTTAAAATTTGTATATTATTGATTATTGCACAGTACCTCATCTTTATTTTTAACTTCTGGTTTTAAATTTATACATTACTGTTCTTTTCATCATATCTATATTTATAAATCTGGCTAAGCGATATTGCAATACCAATCCCATCATCCTCTACAAACCTGTTCCCAGTACCACCTATAGTAAATGTTTATAATACTTTTCAACTTCCACAAGGAAACAGAAAAAAATAAACCCCGCCCCGTTTTATCAGGACGAAACTGGACGCCATTTTGATTTTCGAGAATCTGAAATTCCTATTGGTCAATAGTCTCCTGTGCATGCGTTCTCCTCACTAAGCATGCGTACTCCTCACTTTCCCCCTAGAACTATCTATATAGCTAGGCTATTCCATAGCCTAGCTAAATACCTGTAAAACGAAAGTGAATAAATGAAGAAAATATGCTGAATGATTTAAAAAATCTTTTTTACAAAAAAACTTCTATAGATATCAAGAAACATTTTATCATAAACAAGTTTAATTCCTATATATATAAAATAAAACAAAATATAATTTCATTTTTCTGGTGAAATTTTACTGGACAGTCACATACCAAGGTCAAGGTCACGAGGTCAAATATTCTGGTACCAAATGAAAGGTCTCTCCATAAGGAATACACATGCAAACTATGAAAGCCCTATCACTTACCATGCTCAATGCTCAATGTTAAAGTTTTTATGCAGTTGTTCACAGGCCAAGGTCAAGGTCACAAGGTCAACTATTCTGGTACCAATTAAAAGGTCTTGCCACAAGATATATTAAATGTTAAAGTTTATTATTTTTTTCAAAAAGTCCATCACAAGCCAAGGTCAAGGTCACGAAGTAAAAAATTTTGGTATCGTTTGAAAGGTCTTGCCAAAAGGAATACATATGCAAAATATGAGAGCCCCATCACTTACCATTTAAAAGATATACCCAATGTTAAAGTTTTTTGTAGACAAACAGACAGACAGACCAAAAACTATATGCCCCCCGAATTTTCGATTCACGGGGGCATAAAAATCATGAAGGAAATAAAAAGGGGTATTCCAGAACTGACTGTATGGGCCATGGGGTCAGACAGCACTTTTTAAAAGACCAAACATGCATAAAATCTTTTATTCCTATTTCTGTAAGATTCCCCAACAAAACCATAACCAAATTTTTATAATTAGGGCCTTCTGACACTGCAAACAAAATTATTTCTGGAGCCGCCCTAAAGAAAATCCTAGATTGGCATCCCCTCTTGCCTAGATTTTTCAGCTTTAAAAATTTTGGTGGTCATTTGTTACAAAATTTACAGTATTTTTACAACAACTTGTAAAAAAAGAAAAAAACAAATTTGTCTACCTGATCTTTGACTTCCCTTAGTTTTTCAAAGGTTGGAATCTAGGAATTTTTTTTTATAATAATGACAATGATCTTACAATATAGTATTATATATATATATATACGTATACTTGAAAGTCCATTAATTTAACACAGATTTATCACTAAAATTTATCTAAACAATTTTTGTGAAAATGGCTACTGGTCATAGCACAATGTAGATATGATAAGGCTGAAATAAAATGTGAAATTCTTTATTCAATGAGAACAAAGTAACAACAACACTTCTTGGGAATGCAGTGGTCTTTATTGATCGACATGTTTTGGCACTGTAGTGCCATCATCTGGACAATTTACATATATAATTTGTAAAGGTTCCGCGGAACCTGGTGTCTCACCTGCTCACTCCGCTTTCATTATAATTTGGCTTATTATTAAGATGTTGTTACTAAAAATTCTAAGAAATAACTGGTCTTTGAGAGTATCAGGAAATTTACCAAAATTGGAACCAAAAATTTTTGAAATCTAACCATTGGCAATATAAGTTTTGACAAAAATTCATCCAAAAAGCATGGTTGCTAAAAAGAATTTCAAAAAATTGCTATTCTTTGACTCAGTTTGAGAGTATCAGGAAATTTACCAAAATTGGAATAAAAATTTTTGAAATCTAAACATTGAAAAATTTTGTTTATACTAAAATTCAATCAAAAAGCATTGCTGCCTACAAGAATTCCCAAAAATTGCTTGTCTTTGAGAGTTTCAGAAAATTTAACAAAATTGGAATAAAAAATTTTTGAAATATAACTTGTGAAAAAAATTGTTTTTACTAAAATTGATCCAAGAAGCATGGTTGTGAACAAGAATTCCCAAAAACTTCTGGTCTTTGAGAGTTGCAGGAAATTTACCGAAATTGGAACCATATTTTTAATTATTAAGTTTCAGAAATATGTCTGGTATGAAAAATTGCTAAAATATTTGATTGTATGCAAAAATTTCAAAAATTGTTAAGTCTTGGACATTTTCAAGAAATTTACCAAAGATGGAACCAGAATAAAATCCTGAAAGTGTATTGCTTATCTATAGACTACATGCAACAATTCTATGCCAAAATTAAATTTCCTAAGTTCCAATTTGTTTAAACTTTGTTGATATTATGGACCAAAGTGAAAATTTAGTCAAATACATTGATGCAGAAAATATAGGTCAAGGTGACATATTCTGATATGGATGTAGGTTACTACTAAAGATGTAACCAATTACCAATCATCATCTGTCCATGGCATGTAGGTGTTGAGATATAGTGGAAACAAAAAAATTTTATTCAAAAAAACTAAGTCCAACAAATGGCAAAATACGGAAAAATTGGAATTAATTTTTTTTCAAAAATATACTTGGGATTCAATAATGAAGTTGT
The DNA here is from genome assembly GCA_002080025.1 of Modiolus philippinarum. Classification (NCBI taxonomy): domain Eukaryota; kingdom Metazoa; phylum Mollusca; class Bivalvia; order Mytilida; family Modiolidae; genus Modiolus; species Modiolus philippinarum. Next base: position 8,470 of record MJUU01017004.1, on the reverse strand, counting down.
ACTGAATATTGCGTCAAAAATTCATTGCTATTGAGCAAGATTTCAGAAAGTTATTGAAGTTCAAAAAAAAGTTTAACATTTGGGTTAACCAAATGTTGACGACGACACCGACGCCGACGACGACGACGGAATCTATGGTCGCTATGTCTCGCAGGCGAGACAAAAATTACCCCCTGAAGTACAAATTCGGGAATGCAATAATCAAACGTCATAATGTAACAATGTTTGTTGTTACAAACTGGAAGTAAAGGTACAGTGCATTGTACAATGTTCATTTACCGCCTCTTTATTCAATGTAAAAAATAAATTATCCATGACGATATATTCAATTTGTATGTAATGTTTCCACTTGACTGGCAATAATTTATTTTTATAAAATTTTGACAACAAATTTAAAGTTTCTAGAACAGAAATTTCAAAATCTTTCTATTTATCATTTAAGTTTATATGATCAAAATCATATAAAAGACTAATAGGTTCTTTTATGAGACCATATCAAAGATAAGCGATATCTTCCGAAAGTGTGAGAAATGACATTTTATCCTGAGTGAAACAAGGGTAAAAGGCAAAGAATTTTTCACACAAGTGGAAGTTATACTGATCTTTAATTTGAATGGAATGCAAGAACTTGTTTCTTCCATAAAATACAGCAATCAAATTGAAGAACATGAACGAAGGTTTCAACTGTGACGTCAAATCACACAGGGAGTTTATAATGGGAACAATTATGATGTCAAACAAATGGTAACGTTGGATTGGACGTTAACCCTTGTAAGATAGCTTCTTTTCACCCTGTCTTCTATCGGCTGCCTGTACATGGGAATTACTCATTTACAGAAGAAAAATGGAATATATGCCCGTTTAAAAATGTTGCTGTTTGAACGTGAATAACCTTATGCAAGGTCAACCCACTTCGCCTTGGACACAATATAATGACATTTTCAAATGAAACCTCGTTACAAACTTATTTCTTTATCTCATTAGCATAATAATTAATATTCTCCCTTTTTTTTACTAGAAGGAAGCATACAAATTGTTATTGAAAGAAAAAAAAAATGGTGTTGGTCTTACTTTCCAATTTTTCAATTTTTACATTTTTTCGACCAAAAATCACTCAAAAATGATCGTTATGATGTGTCATTTTAAAAACACCCCTTTTCAAAATAATATAGCACTCAACATTATGAGTTTATTGTTTATAAATACTTCTTCTGTTGTGTGAAATTTATTCAGCTTTCTATTACAAGTTATTTTGTGAAAATCTGATCAAATTTGCCAGAGCTATGCCGTAAAGACTGAACATACCGTTCGTTACGCTTTTTAGGGCTTTTTTATATGTTGCTTCATGAGTTAAAATCTGTATTTTAAATTACAACATTTAATACAACTATATGTGTTATGAACATTTCAAGGCTTCCTTTACTCAACACTAAAAGATTTATTTTAATCAGATGTTTATGACAGAATTGGTGTTCTTTTAAAAATTGAAGGGTTTTTTGTCCCATCCGTAGACACATATGCTACTTTGATTTATGCTTTTAGGCTGATTAAATAAACCATTCAGTTTTTTGCAAGTTAGTTGTACTATATGAATAACAGATAGTTTTAGAAAAATTCTCCAACAAGAAAATTTTATGACACAAAATGTGGCAAAGTCCCATCCGTAGACACATGTCCCATCCGTAGACACACTTAAAAACACACACTGGCTCATAGTTTTTGAAACTTGTACTGCAATATTTGTTTTTTTTAATTAAATGTACCATAAACTAAAACCATTTAGAAGTATTTGCACAGAAAAGTTTGTATATAATTGTGTATAAACAAAAACCTCAGTTTTTATAATGTTTATTGTGACTGTGAATTGTTCAAAATACTGGGAAAATTATGCTTGTTATTTTTTGTTTTTAAAGTAAGGGTAAAATTAATGGTAGATATTCGAAAGAATATAGTAAAATATGAAATGATTTGACTTATTATCTAGGAGGCTTCAATTTTTATGGTTTGTCCCATCCGTAGACACATTCAAATTCTTGAAAAATTCTTCACTTGTACTTTTATATCAAATCATTTTATAGTAACAAACAAATACTAAGAGTGTTTAAAAAAGGTTTTCTAACAATTTCAGCTGTATTTCTGATGCAGTTGAATATTTATTACATGAAATTTTATTTTATCAGTGCACAGGTCTTGGCTGAAATACATTTTAAGTTGTTCAAAAATACTAATGTCACGGAACATATCATACAAAGTTTAGTTTAGAAGCAAAATGGTCTTTATATTGTACTATGATAACCTTACAATGGTTTTACATTGTGTTTATCTAATACTTATTCCATATTTCTGAGGCTTGTCCCATCCGTAGACATTTTGATCATGGTTTTATAAATTATAAATGTAATTAAATTTTGAATGTTTTTGTTTGAAAAAATCTGTATTTACTTTTGTTCATGTATAAACATAAAATTAAAGCTAATATGAGCTTTGATAAGGTTGTTCATAGTCCTTTTAAAGTATCTCAAAACAGAGTAAAGACAGCAAATCATCCCAGCACTTCTTTAAAAATAAACCATATAAAGAATAATCTTTTTTTGGTATTGTCTAAATAGGTCTCCTATCAAAATATGGTAAATAAGATGTCTGAGCAAGTAAAAATAATATGCATAAGGACATATATTCTCAGTTATGTCCCATCCGTAGACATCTTACTATAGCATTTACTAGGTTCTAAATAAAAAAGTATTGAATATATTTGTGAATTTTTTTGTATTTACTTTCATCCATGTTTCAACTTTAGATTTATGTTACTTTACGCTTTGGTTAGCTTGTTTTCAACCTCATATCTAATTTGAATGTGTCTGAAAGTGGGAAAAATCAGCATCTGTCATACAATTTTTGCAATAATTTCTTCAAAAATAGACCAAATTGAAATTTTTTTTTTCTAATTATATCAAAATATGCCCTCTATCAAATAGCTGTAAAAAGATGTGGTTTAGATATTTAATTAGACTAGGATTAAGAGTTTTCCTTATAAGGGGTGATATTTCAATTTTAGCTAATGATTCATTTTTTAACCAAGGTATTCTAAAAAAATTATGCAGCCAAGTACTGAAAATGGTAGTTTTGTTTCAAGAAATGTCTACACTGTCAGAAAAAAACAGGGAAAAGATTCTGTGTTGAGTTTTATTTTTCATCATAAATGACACATGAAATGTCATTATATTGTGTCCAAGGCGACTTGGATGTACATTTGTACAAGCAATGCTAGCTAACTGATCTGAGCAATCAACAAGCAGCAAAATTTCTATTATTCTATAATAGGGATTTGAATCTTACCTCAATGTTGAATTTTTGAAAAAACTCATCTTCTGCAAAGGTTGATCTTCTTGTTGCATACAGAAAACCGTCATGAGACTTTAACAGAGTAGCTGGGAGAACACAGGAACGTTTTATTAATCCAACTATACGACTCCGATTTCCTAAAGAAATAATTAAATTATCAAATAATAAATTAAACAGCTTTAATTATCATTTAATAACAAATGTTGTTCCAAAAGTCAAATTCCTGAACGTTTCTGCTATTAAAATGGCGGGTCAGGTCAAACGGGGTCCCTGTATATGATTGATTGATTGATATGGGGCTTAAGGTAGTTCGATCCTAATAAAAATATCAGACAGAATTCTTTTCTTTTAAGATATTTTGTAGGTCTTAACCTATATGTTCCAAAAATAAAATAAAAATGATATGTCACCGATCATCTTTTCCTGTTATCTGGCTTTGAAAATCTGGCCAAATTCAGTATTTTTCAGCAATATTTACAAAGAACATATAGGGAACTGTGAGAACATGCTTATTGTTTATCATTCATATAAAATAAATATCAGACAGATTTTGTTTATTTTTTGATATTTCAGAGATATATACTTAAGCTATCTCTTCCGCTGAAAAAACTACATGTCACCATTCGATTAAGAAAGTTATTTGATATGGTTTACGAAATAGACAATATTTACGGGAAAAGGGAGCTAATTCGAGGGAAAGTGTATGTCAATCTATTATGACGTCACAATGAATAGGCCAATACAGGATTATTCCGGCTTGAAAATCAAGTCAATTCCGCATCCGATTCGCGTTACACAAATGCGCCAATCGAATGCGCCGTGTATTAGTGTCAATCTACCTTAACATCACTTTCAGCAGTATTTCAGCTATCTCATGACGGTCAGTTTTAGTGGTGGGAGGAAGCCAGAGTGCCCAGAGAGAACCACCGACCTTGGGCAGGTAACTGACATACCTTATCACTTATGAAGATCTATGATTGTAAGTCGAGTGCATCCTTTTTTGTAATGTACAAAGTGGGACGAGAACTCACACCGCAGTGGTTATAGACTACAGTGGTTGTATAGGTAGTAGACCTACCTTAACCATTCGGCCACCCACCCCCCAGTATATGAGGGCAAAGGGAATAAATTATTCCATCAACATATGAAAGGTGTTTATGATTGGAAAAAAGCTGAACATGTTATAAATCAACATTTTACCCCAGGCGGGTCATTTTCAACCAACTTATTTTACGTCAAGAAAAATACATGTAAATAGGAGAATTCCACGATTACACTCAACTGACGTCCGAAACCAGTTTCCAGTAGATTTGGGGTAAGATGTTGACAATTATGTACCCAAAAATTTGAAAGTGGAATATTTTCTATTACTAGGGGTTTGTGACAGTTTCTGCAGTCTGTGCCTTTAGCCACTAGCCCTACGCCCGAGACTAGTAAAATCAGTCTCGGGCTAGTAAAAATTTCAAGTCACTAGCCCAGTGGGCTACTTAAAATTGTACTTTAATAACAAAGAATCTTCTATAAGGGCTAGTGAAATTGAGTTCGGGCTAGTACAACACAGGACCTTACTAGCCCCTCCGGGCTAGTGAATGAAAAAGTTTTTGGCACAGACTGGTTTCTGGCATCAATTATAATACTGTAGGTGTTTTCTAATTCGAATGATATTTTGTTTGATGTACCTATCTGATTTCATGGATAAAATCTTTCCAATAGAGTCCATACTAAACTTTGTTCTGCATGTTTTTGTGTGTGTGGGTTGTTTATAATTATCAGTTGATTTCAATCCTCTAAATGATAAGTTCAAATTAGGCTACATTACTATTTCAGAATCAGATAATTCTGGAAACATACGGGATACGGATTTTTTGAAGAGGTGACACATTGGGAAATCAATGGCAATGGATTTCACCATCCTGCGTTTCCCGATTGGTGTCGCTGCTTCACTATCGGGTAGACATGGTAGATCGCGGGAAAACTGATATTTCAGGCATGTTCAAAAATTGTTGCTTGTGCGTGAATTTTCCCGGTATCACGACATCACAAAACAAAACCTGATAGTGCAGTGGTGACACCAGACGGGACAAAATACGGAAGGTGCATTCCATTGCATGGAAAAGACCCGAATACAATTTCTTATTCTTTTGAAATTTGTTATGAATTCTCCTCGTTATTTTAAGCATAAAACAGGTTTTATATCGATTTTAAACGTGAAAATAAATTTAATATCAAAATCGAAAGCTGACCTATTTCCCATAAGCTGAGATGAAAAATCTAGATAACAACACCCCAGGTGAATTTTATCTGCTTTCTGATTGGTCAAATCATGGCTGTGATGTCATCACGAAATTATCTTATAGAAAAAATGTGCATCTTAAGTTTATACATAAATCCGAACATCCGGGTACTTTTTACCTGTGTAGACTTTTGATGGGTGAAACAATTGGATGCAAAAAAAATTAAATTGATATTATTTATTTGTTATTCAACCAGTTTTGGTGAAATTTGGAATATATATTTGGAGCACTACCATTAATAACATATCGAAATTTCATATCGATATCTTAAACAACGAGGGAGTTATAGCAGTTTGAAAATTCTGTATTCAAAAAATTCAAATTGCATTTATTTCTTTATTTTTCAAATTTTTTTTTCATGAAATTTGGAATATATTTTTGGAACACTACCATTAATAACATATCGAAATTTCATAACAATATCTTAACTAACGAGGGAGTTAAAGCAGTTTGAAAATTGTGTATTGGAAAAATTCAAATTGCATTTATTTCTTTATTTTTCAACATTTTTTCATGAAATTTGGATAATATGTTTGGAACACTATTATTAATAGCACATCAAAATTTTATAGCAATATCTTTAACAACAAGGAAGTTATAGCAGTTTGAAATTTCCAGACCTCGTAAGCTGCACCTCACAATACAATCCTTGTAGGTGAAAATCCTGTTCACTGATTGGTTAATCCATTTTTGTGATGTAGCGACAAAACTATTTATGATCTGCCTTACAATACTTGTAAACAGTACAGGGAATAAATCATTAAGTTCAAATTAATTTTCCTGCCTGGTTTGCCTGGCGTTTGATATCACATCCGAGATGTACACTAGCCAACCTGCGGCAAGGCTTTTTGCAATCTTACTTTTCACGGAATACAATTTTGGTATTCATTCCGGTAGTAGCCATTCCAGTCGGTAGGGAGGGGAGGGAAACTTAACATTTTTCAGACAGTATTTCGTTAAGTTCTTTTAGCGCCAAATTTAAATTCCCCAACAGATTTGTGGCTATTAGGTACAGATTTGGTATAACACCACTAATTTTGAGACCAGTTGGGAACAAAGTCCTTATTGGAAGCGATATAGTTAAAAAAAAAAACATAGTGTTTATTTTGTTACTTATACAAAGTGTTGGCAGCTGAATTGTCTCATTTATAATTGGAAAATTTATCATATTGATCCATATTGTTAGGATTCTTTGAGCCTATGATTTTTTTCAAGGAATATAAAATTTATAGGCATGAACGGCGGAGGATTTTTTTTTTGTGTAAATACCTATCTCTATGTTGTTCACTTCAGGGAACCAGTTTTTTCTTATGTGCAAACATAGACTATATATATCTGACACTTTTTGTCAGACACTCATTACTTCGTTATATGTAGAGTTCCGTGGATAATATAGCTATTTTATGCTATGTATAGTCACTTTGAAGAGATTTTGCCGGGAAGATGTGTTATTTACTTTTGGGAAGGATCAACTTTGCTCAGACACCGTGATTTATCAATGAGGACTATGTTATGTTGAAAATATTACTGTGTATTGTGTAGGAAAAGGGGGAGAGACGGCTTTGCATTATTCTTGTCTCCCCTTTCCCCCCACAATGCGGGGAATGCGAATTCTCTTGTTTCTGGTTACATTGTTTGACTGGGGAAACTAGCTCTGGACTGACTGAGTACAGCTTATGCGGTCTTTCGAGGCTGGGTCCTGGTAATAACAAAATATACAGTCGATATTTTATTTCGGGTTCACCAAACAACATGTCAATAGATAGAAAGATAGAATGTACAGAAAAATATCAAATTCAAATAAAATCCGAATACAAATGTATCTTTATTCACTAACATTACTTGGAATATTTTATTTATCTTTATGAATTATCTTTATTACTTTATAACTTTACGAATTCAAACTTTTCAATTATTTAAAACAAATAAATTCCTTGATACAGAATTTAAAATATTATTTATATTCAAAATTAACTTATAAAATGATTTAAACAGATACACACCTGGAAATAACAAAATATACAGTCGATATTTTATTTCGGGTTCACCAAACAACATGTGACTTTTCGAACTTTGCATTTGGTTAAGAAACCTAAAGTCACGTGCTGTAAGGTGTCGAATGATTACCAGATCTGTATTCCGATTGGTTGATTAGAGTAAATCAAATTTAGTCTTTTTTTATCAAAACTTATTTACGTAAAACATCTGTCAATTTACACCTATTTCAAAGTACAAAGAAATCTTACTAAAGGGGATAAATTATTTAATTACTCGAAACATGTCACATTTCAAACTAATGGATTTTTGTCAATTTCTATTATTCTAGGTCTTTTTATCTTGGACTTTTTACATAATAATTACAAAAGGTTTCTTTCTAACAAGAGGCTCTCAAGAGCCTGTATCGCTCACCTGGGCCATTGCTGACAAATACAGTCAAAAATAATAATACCAATGTTGAATGCCAATCTTGAATCTGTTCAGACAAGCCAGACACATTTTAAGAAGGGGACAAACTAAGGTCCATTGTGACCAAGTGTGATTCCAATTGGCCAAGTACTTTCAGAAGAGAAGATCTTGGAATATGTTTCCCCATAGGGTCCAATGTTAAACTAAGTTCCCCGCTGGTGGCCATCTTAGATGATGTGCAGACTTGCCGGACTCATTTTTGAAAGGGAACCACCTAACGACTATTCTGGCCAAATTTGGTTCCGATTGGCTCTGCGGCTTCAGAGAAGAATATCTTTGAATACCTTCCCATAGGGTCCAATGATAAAACCAGGCTTCATGGGCTGGTGGCCATCTTGGATATGATGCGGACTTGACAGACACTTTTT
>MJUU01017002.1:1059-23972 GCA_002080025.1 Modiolus philippinarum | reverse complement strand
CCTAATGTTTTATCTTTATATAATATTTTACGCATTGTTTGTTTAATTCTATCTAGCTGGTTAGATAATCTATCTCTATTAGCATTAATTACTCCAAGCCATATCTTTATATCAGATTCTATTTTTTTTATTTTTTCTTTTGTTTCTTCTATTTCTATGGGATTATCACTATATTTTATTATTCGTTTTAATTTTATTTTTTCTTTTACCAAGTTTTTATATTCTTCATTTAGTTTTGCTGTATTAAGTTCAATATTCTCTTCGATTGTTGTAAACGCTTCCATATAACCATTCAGTTCTCTATTAATTCTATCCATTTCTGTCATATCTACGTCTGTTTGTGTTTCTTTTTCAAATGATGTTAATATTTCTTTTACAGATGTTCCCGCATTTCTGACTGTTTCTGAAAGTTCTTCCGCCTCTTGTTCGGAAGTTATATATAGTAAAGAAATACTTTCTTTTATGCTTTCGATTCTATCTTCTTGGGTAGTAACAAACGTGCTGAAACTATCTTGTGAAGAAATATCTTCTCTTATAGTTTCGGTTCTATCCCAAGGTCGTTGGGTATTAAGCTCTTCCTGAAACCTTGCTCTACTTTTTTTTTGTTCCTTCAGAAAGTCCATAATCATCTACACCTAAAACAGATCTGATAAAATCAACACCAACACGGAAATTTTTTTCAAGAGTGCTAAATGCATAAAATTTTAATACCCCTGATCTGTCGTAATATGATAACCGAACTTCATTACCAGTACTATCTCTTACATATAAATTAATTCTTCCCTTATCATCTCCCCTTTAAAAGAAATTTTCATGATCTTTATTTAAATATAATTCGTCATTTACTTTGAAAATCTTTTTACCATTTGTTTGATTATTTTTCTTTTGTGAGTTATTTGATCTTCTGGTGATAAATTTTCTAATTGTTCAAAATATTCATTTATATAATTGTGAAACTCCATATCATCTTTAAAAGAAGTTTCTACTTCATTATCCTCATCATACTCATCCTGTCTACCAAAATCCTTCATTTCAATTCCTCCTTCAGCCATTTTTTTAATTAAAAATTTTATTCATATTTTGGTGGAGGGTCATTTACTATAGTAGTTTTGTTAAAGAAAAAATTTTCCATTTTTTTTTTTAATTTCATTTCTTACTCTTGCTTCTGTATCTTCAATTAATTTCTTTCTTTCAGTGTCATTTAATACTGTTTGTGTTTGTTTTGTACGTATAGTTTCTTTCATTTCATTATATTTTTCTAATTCATTTAAAATCAATTTAAATTCATTTTCATTTATCTGTCCATCAGTTAAAGATTTTGAAATTAAACTTTTTATACTGTTTAATTTACATTCTGCCATGGTTTTAATTTCGTAATCTTTCTTTGATTTTGTTGTAAGTTTACGTCTAACAACTTTAACTAAACCACCCAAACTGCCACATACAACAGCTGCAATTTGTATTGGAAGTAAGGGGGGCATTGCAATTCCTACACCTGCTAAAATAACAGAAGCTGAAATAAGACTTGTATCAACTCCGTCAGTAGCATTTATTCCACGCTTATATTTCTTGTATAGTGATTTACGTTTATCTCTTTCATTTATTAATGTTTTTTCTATTTCTGTTATTTTTTGTAGTCTATAATTTTGTATAGGAATATATATAGAAAGTTATCCCAGACACTGATCATGTGTGATCACTCCTTATATGGAATAAGATATTTAAAAACAGAAAAGTTAATTGATTTTTCGCATTCTAGCTAGAGCGGTAGAATGTTTCAGCTGGTAGTCAACACATAATCCTTAACAACGGTGACACTAAAGTAGCGCCGTTACTATGTTATGAATCGTTATCTTTTGTTAGGCGGACATGCAAGTCCGCTACATATATAGTCGCTATGTAATAGATCTAGTAACAGTCTGATCAATATTCCAATTAATAGTTTTCACATTATCTTTTGTTTTAAACGTAACTTTACAATTTCGCAAAGGTGTTAATTGATTATTGATCTTTCGCGTTCTAGCCTAGAGCGCCGTTACCAAGTCCGATACATAATGTTTGTATATAGTCGATATGCAATAGATATATTCCAATTAATTGAGGCATTTCTTCTTTATAATATTCAGTAATAATAACAGACTGTTTCGTTGACCACATCCCTAAAATACACTAATTCTGCATTTCTTAAATAATCCAACAATTTAGATGAATTTTCTATTTCTTTTTCAAGCTAATGACGACAACATCTATAACGTGTAAACATTCTCTTGACAACCAGGTAAATATTTTCAATGATCGATTTAGTTTATTTAAAACTCATTAGCATATTGTAATCAATACACACACCAGGAACAAAATTAATGTGATGAACTTGCGGATATTTTTTCAGAAATTCCTGTACTGCCGGCTATTTTTTGTTTTGGAGAGGGGGGGGGGGTCAAATATTGTTTTCACTTTTTCTGTGTAACTATTTTCTCCTTCAGGATGTTTTTTTTTTAAACACAATAGTAATATGTTATATTATCCACCTCCACTACCGACTATTTTTGAGGTACGAAAAAATAGTCGGTGGGGGAGGTGGGTAATATAACATATTACTGTTGTATTTTTTTATTTTTCTTCCATCCTTCTTTATTCCGATCGCAAAGAAGTTTCCGAACCAGATCTCAGTGACAATAACACCTAGAGCTTTGAAACTTTGTAGGATGTTAGCCCCTTATATCTAAATGTGCAATCCGGAAAATTTTTCCAGGAGGGGTCCATTAAGGGTACCTTTGGGAGGCTCAAAATGGGGTGGGGTTGTCAAATGTAAACCCTATGGGAAAATGATTTTTTTTTTATATTTTGTACCATATTTCTCGCTGTATCTCAAAAACTTTTAATACTAGCTCAATGAAACTTCATAGGAAAGGTGTGTGTCATGTCAGAAAGAGTTCCATGGTATTGGAAATTTCAAAATAACAACTGTTGCCATGGAAACCATACCAGAAGATGGAAATTTTGGGAAAATAGTAGTTTTTGTTGATAATAGTATTTTGATTACAGCAATGTATTACTCAGATTATAAGGGGAACCCCTGCCCCAATTTTTTTTTGGAAGGGGGTGTAAAATTGATTGTAATGGATGGGGAAATTTCAAAATGACTATGGTCATGGTGGTTGCTATCAAACTATAATAAAAACTTAAAATTTAAAAAAAAATTGTTATTACTGTTGATAATTGCTAATTGTTGTATTTTTATTACAGATATATTTATTACTTAGGTAATAAGAGGAACCCCTGCCCAAATTTTATTTTGAAACAAAGTTTGATGTTGGATGTGAGGAATTATGGTGCATTTCGTTGCCTTGGAAACTAAGCCAGAAACCTATAATTTTGCATGTAATATTTGATTTCAGCAATATGTATAAATTAATTGATAAGGGGAACCCCTGCCCAAATTTGTTTCCAGAGGGAGTCTCGTAATGCCTTGAAATCCGATATGGAAGTTCGTTTTGGAGACTTTTGTGATTCACTTGCGAACAGAGTTATCATTTGTTCTTATTATTATTCTTCTTCTTCTTCCGGCAAAACTTCACATGTTGGTAGAGGCTAATGAGGAAATGTGCCATCCGGTCTCGGAATTTCCAAAATGGGGACCGTTGCCATGAAAACCACAAAAAGGCGGGAAAATTCAAAGTGCTCAGAATCGGATGAAAGTTGACAGAAAGTTGGTGAGCATGGAAAGAATTGATTTTTAGTCTTAAAATTTTCAAAATAGCGACCGTTGCCATGGAAACTGAAAAAAGGCGGGAAAATTCAAAGTGCTCAGAATTGGATGGAATTTGACAGAAAGGTTGCCTAGCATGCAAAGAATTAATTTTTCGTCTTAAAATTTTCAAAATGGCGACCGTTGCCATGGAAACTGAAAAAAGGGGGAAATTTAAAGTGCTCAGAATTGAATGAAATTTGACAGGAAGGCTACCTAGCATGCATAGAATTTATTTTTGGTCTTAAAATTTTCAAAATGGCGACCGTTACTATGTAAACCAAAAAAATGCGGAAATTTCAAGTTGCTCAGAATTAGATGAAATTTGACAGAAAGGTTGCCTAGCATGCAAAAAATTAATTTTTCGTCTAAGAAATTTCAAAATGGCGACCGCTGCCATGGAAACTAAAAAGGCGTAAAATTTCAAAGTGCTGAGAATAGGATGAAATTTGACAGGGAGGTTGCCTAGCATGTATAGAATTGATTCTTGGCCTAAAAATTTTCAAAATGGCGACTGTTGCCATGGAAATGGAAAAATGGCGGGAAAATTTAAAGTGTTCAGAATTGGATGAAATTCGACAGGAGGGTCGCTGGATATGGGAGTTCGTTTGGGAGATTTTTTGTTTCGCTCTGTGAACACAGTTACTACTTGTAATTATTATTATTATTATTATTATTCTTTCTTCCACCTCTTTTTGTCCAGGTGATTTCTCAAATATGCCATGCCAGAATTTATTCATATATGGTACAAAGTTGGATCACTATCTGGAGGGGATCAATCAACAAAAATTTTTCTCAAAGTAGCGGCCATTGTCAAGATGGCTGCACGAATACCAAAAATTCGAATTCGGCCCAATTTAAACTAAAATTGATATTTTCTCAATGATGCGTGGAACAGATTTCAATCATATTTGGTACAAAGTTGAATGACTATCTGGAGGAGAGTATGCAAGAATTTTTTTTTTCAAAATGGCTGCCTTTTCCAAGATGGCCGCCGAAATACGTCAAAATTTCAACTTTGTCCGATTTCAACGAAATTCGATTTCTAGGTGGATTTTGATAATGTGAACAAGCTGAAATAATCGAATTTGCTGTCACTGGCGACATTAGCCATTGCTTGCAATTGCAAATCCAGTTTATTTTGTTTTGTTATGATTTAATTATAGTTTGAGTAAAACCAGAAGTTTTGCAAATCTGTCGGAAAAACTCGAAACAAGTACGTGCGAACAACTTTAAATGCAACATCAAAAAAGAAAATCAACACCATCAATAACCGACTGAAGTCGTTAAAAAATGTGCACTACGACTGATAATCCCCAGTTAACAGATTTCAATGGATATCTTTCATTTTAAGTAAATATGTAAAGCCCAGAGGAATTCATACAGTAAATTACACATTAAGGTGTCACATGCGATACAAGAATTTGTTCATTTTGTGATTTTCAACTAAAGTGTGTAAATAATGTTTTTCTTAACTTATTATTTAGGGGTTACTTTTAAACAAAAGTTTCCAAACAGTTCTTATTCTTTTTTTTCTGTTTTTTTTTTTTTTTGGGGGGGGGGATGCTTGAATATTTGTTGACCTAGAATTATTATGTTCAAAACACACTTGATGGTTGTACAGGTAAAACCTTAAGCTTTTACTCAAGACGTTTAAAACTGTATGCTTGTGTGATTTTAAAAAATGGTTTTAAAATGCCAATGTTTACCTTAACAATTGGACTTACAAATAACTTTCAATGTGGAAGGGAGAAGACAGGGTATCAGGACATCATTTGTTACTAATCGAATGGTAAATATTCTTTCATTTTCTTTTCTATTTATTAATGTTTATTCATTATTATTTTTATGTTATTTTTCAAAGCGTTCCCAGATGTTGCGCTTTAAAAAAGAGGTAAAAAGACTTTTTAGTAATACTTTACTAACAGAAATTAAACGAATTTTAAACTTTCGATTTCTCCTAAACAAAATAAGAATTGTAATGTTATTTGACTCTCTTTGATTCATTACTGGAATATGAAAATTTCAACGTTTTCATAATTTAAATGCTGAAAACCTTACCACCGACTGAGAGAAAGCGTAGTCACGATAGTCCCTTTGTGGTCCTCTTAATTATTTTTTCCCGTTGCGTTCCCCACCAAAGAGTCATAGTTATGTAGTGGAGTTTCTTCCGTGTAGTTAAATAAGACATGATCACAAGGCTCAAACTTTCTTAATTTACCATAAGAATGTCAAAAGACCATACAATAACAATATAAAAATAATAAATTCCTTGAATTTATTCTATATTTAGACAGAAGAATATTAATTCAAATTCATACAGAAAATGTTTAGTTGTATTTGATATCTGGAATTTACTAAGAGAAACTAGACAAAAGCCTCGCCTACTGCATACACTTAGTATATTCGGTATGAGGTTCACATGCTTTACTTTTACAAACTCATTTAACATTTTCACACAGTACTTTACAATACAACTCAAACACATACTTGTAGTATAGTCTTGACAGAGTTCAATATCATTTGAGTTTCAGTAATAAATTCATACACACATAACATGTTATACACATAATTATACATAAAACAGACACTTTGTGTCTCTATTACTACATAGATCTTATAATGAGTGAATGGAATCAAACTTGCAACCTGAATGTCTTTAAGTAATGTTTTCAGCATCGATCTTACCATTTTCTTCAAATTGATTTCTGTCATATAAAAGTCTCTTGGCAACTGATTTTTCATAGCATGTCATTTAATCTCAACTCCGTGCTGTAATACTTCATCATCTTGTGATCTTGCTCGGTAGAACTCGGACATGATACAATGTATATTCCTTACTTCCTAAATCTTCATCTTTAATATCTAGCTTATAGATGATATCATCAACAGATACTAATCTCTATCTGACATCAGTGGCATTACTTCATATATCAATAAATCATGTGATATGTGGTGTAGTGGAAAAGTTGTTCCAATTATTATATTCTCTGCTTAATCAATTAAGAAAGCTAAATGTCCTGCCCCGGACCATCTCTTCCTTGTTAGAGTGGCGATCAGAAATAGTCGCTCGGTTTTTTCTTCATTTCTTTGCTGTATTTAATGAGTTTATTTACTTGCTTTTGCTAAATGAATGTTGAAGTCTGACTTAAATATGTATTTTCTAGAAAATTTACACACCTCCTGACTTATTGGTTATCGCAATAGTAAATAACATGGGTGTTATTTGATCTCAGTTGGCGATTGGTCAATCATGTTAATGTCTCGTGTCAGTTTCTAGAAATAGTGAACCAGATGTTGATGAAATTAACACCTGCATCTAGCAAAACAGTTTTTGCATTTTTATGACTAAGATAACTCAATTTACTGATAATATGACACTTTTATCAAAAATGTTATATTTAACACCCCTTTCAATGAATGGCGCAATGATAGACATAGCAACGATGATAGCAACAAAATGGCTACATACTGGAAACTGTAGACTACGGAGATCGTTTTACTTCAAATTAATTGAGTAGAAATTAGAGAAACAATCTCTAACAATGTTTCCGGTTTATTACGATGATTTCTCACATCTCGATAGTTAAATTTTCAAATTTTAAAGTTCTCGGATAAACCTTGAACCTTAAAATGTGAAAATTTAACTATCTCGATGTGAGAAATATACGAAATAAACTGAAAACAAGGTTAGAGACTATATTTAATCAATCATTTGAGATGTTTTAATCTTTGTGCGTCAAAGACAATGTCACCTGTATTAACTATAAAACGCACATACAACAACATAGATATTTTTATTGCCTTCGGCAAGATACAAGGACGCACGCGGTTAAATAGCAGATTCAGTGAAAATACTCTGTGCCTTTGATTGCATTAGATTGTGTTGTAAGACTTAAATCTGGTTTAACTACCGTCAATTTACCCCTAAATTATAATATCCCGTATTCTTGCGTGAACCACACGGAATTGACGTAATATCAATAGGAAGCTGCAAACACCCCTTGCGTAATATTGTATTAGCCAGTTTCAAATTCTTCAAAGAATACTAAGGGTTAAGCTGGCTGGATCCGGTCCAGAACAGCAAATTGACGCACAATCTAACCAGTTGCCTATCACAATAGTCATGTACACTGACAGCACAACCGGGGACGCCATCCCCACACATGAACAAGATCAACTGATCACCAGTCCTGATAATACGGCGGGGACAATCCCCCATTCAGAAACATGAGCATACGGAGTTTCCCTTCTAACCTAGAACACGAAGTCTTACCGAAAGGGGTAGATAACTCTTCGACAAGCAACAAGAAAAACACGTTGCAAAAATAACACCTCTCTTGGATTTAGTAGAATTTTTCATTGAGGAGATTAGCTCAGAGATGACAGATAAAAACACCATGCAAAGACTCGACAGACGTCTGATTTCCGCTTACGGGAAATATAAAGGGCAGTCCAACATTTTTGTCGAATTTCTACAAAGTTGGCATACGACTGTGGCTAACAGAGAACTGGAAACTCACCAGGATCTCTTCGACCTGAACCAAATAGTTTACGACGATACCGGAGAACAGCTACAGGATATCAGTGTTGAACTAGCCACGACATAGTCTACAGCCAAGATAACAGTTCGCCCTAAACATAGATCAGTGAAATCACATAGTTCACGGGACACGAGTCCTGCTTATTCTGCAAGCACAGAAATGTCAGCAAAACAAAGAAAATAGGCAAAAGCAGAAGATTCCAAGGCAAAAATGCTCTTTGCTCGAAGGCACAGCTTTTAAAACAACAGGCCGAGTTGAACGAACAAACCGAAATTCAGCAGGCAGAAACCAAGCTTCAGCAGGCCGAACTAGAACAACAAACCAAGCTTCAGCAGGCCGAACTAGAGCAAAACGCCTAACTAAAACAGGCCGAATCTGCACCTTAACAGACTGAGTTCAAAGTATAACTGGACCTGTTAGCTGTAGAACAGGAGGCAGCTGTTGCTGAGGCCGAAGCGCAAGTTCTCGAGCTCGAAGACGAGAGCGGACACAGTGAAGACCTTGACCATGTTGTGCCGGAACACACTATAAACCAATGCTGCGAGTGAAAGAATTCACTGCCGATCAGGTTAGTGCGGTTAAACCGGAAGTGCCTGAGAATAATGACATACATGAGAAAATTGTCTCAAAGCAACCGAACAGGATGAAACGAGTCATATCCAACCGGAAGTGACAAAATCTAAGAATTCCCGACACTCTACCTTCAGCGATGCTTAGTGGGTTCCCCGTAAATATACAATCTACGACTCAGCAGGGTAACCCGTGGCAACCCCCAACTATTCTACAGCCCTAAGTGACGTCAGTGTGCCCAGGGTTTGATGAACCAGCGGTTTAACCAGAGAGGCCCATATCAACAAGTTATTACCCGCCAAGGAGAACAACTCCCGTTTACTCGGGAACTCGAACCGTTATGTCAACCTCAGATGCCAGTGCACCCAAGTTCACACGAGTAGATCACTTTCACCATTCACAGATATGCCATTTACTGGTCAGAGCAGAGCTAGCGGTGAGCCAACTCAGGATGCAACGAAGTTGCTGCTATAAAAGGAGGCCTTTTCTACGGGCTTAACAAAGTTTAAAGACAACCCAGATTATAATGTGGGTTGGAAATCTAACCCTGATTGATTGATTGATTGAATATTGTTTAACGTCTACTCAGCAATATTTCAGCTATATCAGGACGAGAACAAGTTTGTTGATAAATAATCACTTTGGGGTATGGAAAGGGCCATGGGACGGGAAATTCTGACTGCCACTGGAAAAGTAGGGTGAAATCGTCAAGGGCGGGGAATTTAGCCTTGTAGCCGATCACCTACGGACCACCCCAAAAAGAGCTTGCTACAAGGGTTCTTTAACGTGCAGGAAGCGTGGCATTTCTCCTAACACGTGGACCTGAGTTTACATCCCATCCGAAAGATGGGTTGTGTATTTATTAATCCCGCACAACCACGGAATGGGTCCTATTTCTATATCCCGGGACCCTCGGGGTCAGCCTCCGTTTAGGAGGGGTCACACCCCGCAAGCCGGAGATACTGGGTCCTTTTTCTATATCCCGGGGTTTCCTCGGGGTCCTCTGTTAGGATGGCTCATACTCCAAGCTCAGAGGATGCTGCGGGCCTATTCTTCAGCCGGGACCGCGCACGGCGGAATCTAACTCCGAAGCTACGATTGAAGAATCGGGCGTTTCTGAAGAAAACAGCTGGACCTCATGTTAAATTGGTTAGGACCAGAATCGTCCAAACATGCTGAGAGCATACAAATGTGTAGTGCTGATAATCCGCACTTTGATTTAAAGGAACTATGGACACGTCTAGATAATTTGTATGGCGCGCCTGAGATGTTAAAGGCTTGATTGAAACAGAAGTTGGATAGATTTCCGAATCTGACGAATAAAGATTCTTAGAGTCTATATGACCTACACAACATCCTAACCGAGATCCAGTTTGTCAAGTGAAATCCAGCATTTGTAAACTTGCTGGCATATTTCGACTCTTCGTCAGGTGTGAAACCGATAGTCCGTAAACTACAGTATCGGCTACAGGAGAAATGGAGCGAAAGGACAGTCAGATAAAAAGTCCGACATAATGTACCATTCCGCCATTCACGGAATTTTGCGATTTCATATCTGAAATGTGCACACTAAAGAACGACCCCTCCAAAACTATTGACTATAATGACCAAATCAACAAGAAGCCAGCTACTCTATGAGTAGACCTAGAATCACGGCACACAAGACCGAGATGGACAGAAATACGGATGTAACATCCCGTGAAGAGACCCTATATGTATGTATCCTACACAAAGTGAAACACCCATTGAATGAGTGCAGGGGTTTCTAAGCCAAATATCTAGAGGAACGTTAGAAATAGATCAAAGAGAATAACGTTTGCTAAAGTGTTGCGAGTCAACGGCTCATATCAGTTGTAATTGCTCAGCAAGAGTCAAGTGAAAAGACTGCTGCAGCAAATCGCACCCTACTGCATTGCATTGTGAAAACCAAGAAGTCGCCTGTACCACCCTGCTCACCTGCACAACAACGTGGCGGGGAGTTGCAAGTTTCAGATAAGTTAACGGATAAAGAGACGGTCAACAGTAAGTGCACTGTTGAATTTCGTACAGTGGCAAGTCATGTGCCAAGATATTGACAGTGCATGTATACCACAGGAATGAGCCCGACAAGGTTGTCAAGTTATACACCATTATCGATTTTGGGTTCATCAGACATCTTCAGCTTGTTCAACGTACAAGAGCAACCCGTAAACTACAAATTTTCAACATGTTCGGGAACAGTTCTGACCTCAGGTTAGCACGGAAAAAAATTCATCCTAGAATAACTAGACGGTAATGCGCATTTTGATCTGGTACTCCTCCTCGAATGTTATAATATTCCCAAAAATTAGAATAAAATCCTGACACCGGCAAATACACAGAACCACTGGCACTTGAAAGACATTTCTAGCCAACTACAACCAATTAATTACAGAAAACCGGAACAAGGAGCTCCAACGCAGTTGAGCATCGTTCCTACGAAGGGTCAGCAGACAAGTATCATGAAGATGGCACAACCTGCATACAAGGTTTCAAGTTCATAACAGCCCTTTGGACAGAAACAGTTTCTAAACGCTCATGCCAAACGAACGTTCACAGAAGTTCGGCTGCCAACAACGATGAATTTGGACAGCAACGTTGAGATACTCACGTCTCAAAAACATGCCGCAGAATCCGCAACAACACTTGAAAAATCACTAGATATCCGAAAACAATGTACTCCGGATAAGTGGAACTACATTCAAATCGAATGTGACCCCTTACACTCGGACACGAGATTGATTCCAGATTGTGAAAATCATCAACACTAGTGGATACTCGGACCCACACAGCCCTTGCCTACGTTCAAAAGAGATGTGCATGTTGATGTCGCGTTAATTTCCTGCTCCCACCTAATTGATGAAATGGTTGTCCCATATTCCTTCATACCTTTCGGATTAATTTCCTACCCCTACCTAGACAAGGAACTTCAGGATTAACAGGGGGCCATGGAATCCGAGAATCGCGGACTTCTCACATTTGCCTCTTATAAATATGAAGTTATGCCCACATTTGCTGCGAGAGATCTCGTTTCAAATTTTAAAAAATTAGATTTAGAAGCTGATGATAAAAAGTTACAGCGGACCTTAGGTGTCCATTGGGACTTGAATACTGACAGATTCCTGTTCCAGGTATCTTCAGATGATAAAACAACGGCAGCAGAATACCGAAGGAACAAGGGAAGCGAAGACTACAAAAATCAAAATCCAAAGACATGGCAGAAACGGCAACAGAGAAAAACAAAGACAAAACAAGGACGTGAGACAGCTACAAGCACAGAAATAAAAAGACGACATTAAAAACTAAGGCACTCATAGAGTGAACTCCCATGAAAACCGGGAGTGACATCAGGTGCTCCGGAAGGGTAAGCATGTCCTGCTCCGCTAGCGGCACCCATCAAACTATCAATGAGTCAATCAAGGGTTGAGTCAAAACCGGCTATGTCAAATCCGTTTAGACGTGAAATCTAGCTGAAAATGTCCGTTTTCATTTCGGACACAGACACGTCATATCTGTCAATGATATCATGGTGACGGCCATAAAATTTTTGAAGGGATGAAAGCAACAAAGGCTGAACAAATCGCTGACTCAGCAACTTTTGGGACAGTGCTTTTGCTCTATTAAAAAACAATCGCTGTACAAACTACATGCGCGACAGTAACGTATCAACTGTGAAATGTACACTCCATAGGCTGGAAAGGTAGGTATATTGCTGCTCAGAAAGGGAAAATTCACAATTGGGAAGTTAAAATCATCACGTTTGTCGTATAGCTTAGATTCCAAACGTCCATCTTCATCAACGTATATAAACAGATCTAAGTATGAAGCTGAAGTAGGTGTGTCAGTAGTCTCTTTAATTTCAAGCTCATTGGGATAGATCTGGTGTAAATATTCCTTGAATTTTGGATTATTAAGAGAAAGTACATCGTCTATATAGCGGTGGCTGAAATTAAAGGACTGGGCCAAATGTTTTTGCTTTTTCTGTGTTAGCCCATGTAAAAACTTGGCCTCATACGAGAAACTAAAGAGATCAGCTAAAAGCGGAGCGCAGTTAGTTCCCATGAGAATCCCGATTATCTGTTGAAAAAGGCGACCTCCAAATTCGACAAAAAATTATCTATTAAAAATTCCAACATCTTGATTACGTCATTCTCCGTGTACTTCTTGTTTGATTCAGTGTGGCTCTTTACAAAATATGTTTTGTCTTTCCCTACTACTAAGTAAGTGTATCTGCGTTCTCCGTTTTTAGTGCAGAAACATTGATGTATCAAATCAGAAATTATTGTTTTCAATTTATTATGTGGCAGAGTAGTATAAAGAGTAGAAAAATCAAAAGTTTGTATGCTGTGGCAATGGGTAAGACTGCTAGAGGATAGCTGTTCAAGAAGATCTATGGAATATTTTAGAATCCACATCTGATTGACGCCGCTCGTGGAGTAGACTTTATCACAGTAACTTTTCAGGCCATCTCTGACTGTGGTCAATAAAGTTGTAGGGAGCTGAGAAAGTGGCTTGGTGGTGCATCTTGGTGGTGCATTAATAACTCGTAGAGGAATACTTTCAACCATCAACGGGACCTACGATCCACCCGAACTCCTTGCTCATGCGGGAAATTCCGCTTTCGAGACTTGAGCCAAGAGACAACAAACTTGGATTGGCCCATTTTAGAGGACTTGACGCATGAATGGGAATTGTCGAAACATTCTCTCCAAAATATTGTAGATATTACACAACAGAACAATTTGAACAACGGGTCTTCAAAGTATGAAGGCCCTGTAAATAAGTATTCGTCCGCCTAACAAGACGGCTTATACCGTACAACATCAGCTGTTGAAGACTCCAGCGAAGATAGTATTAGCTCCGGGGACACCCCGTATGCAAAACCAAAGTCAAATTCGAATTAGTCTGTATGGAACCCAACACGAAACTAGAGACAAGGAAGTCTCTCGACACAGGAACCGTGTCATAACCTATCTGTAATATGACGCAGAAGGAATATTCAGTAATTGATCGTGGAAAAGCTCCGGCATTATGCAAGCTAGGAAAATCCACTATGTTACGCCTTGAATTTAAGATCTAGCATAAACCACTCTTTTCGGTGGTTGACACCGCGGCTGAAGTGACTGTTGCATCCGAAAGTGTGGATCAATCACTCGAACCAAAACCGCCTATAAAGCTTATTTCGACATGCAGGGTGCTGGGAAGGACATGCATATGAAAACATTCGTCACTGGACCCGTTGTGATACAAAAGGAATAGGTCTCTACGTCGTCCCAATTGAAGCCGACTTGTTACTGGGTCTGGACGTCATACTGGTGTTCAGGAAAAAGGTCTTCTTTGTCAATGGAGAAGCTCTAGATGAGTTACGGGCCACACGACCAGGGCCTAATGGCACCAACATTACCCAAGATTTGTCGGGTTAGCAATACTTCCAAAGCCCCGAAGAATCGGGAACTCTTTAAAACGTGTTCTACACGTAGGACAAGAACACACAACGGCTGAGAAAACATACCAGGGTTCTGATGAACACAGCAGAAAGGATGAAGTTCGATTGATTGTCGATAAAAAACTGAAAACATTCCTTCGTCCCATTATGGAAATGATTCTTCTTTTTGAAGAAAGCTGTACATAATGTATATATTTAAGTTGCACTAATAGATATTGCTGTGATTGTTTCAACAATTCTTTTATTTCATATTTTTTTCTATGATAAGTGTAAATATACTAATTGAAAATTATGGTAATATCACCAGGATTATAGGCGGGGAATGTAGTGGAAAAGTTGTTCCAATTATTATATTTTCTGTGTAATCAATTAAGAAGGCTAAATGTCCTGCCCCTTTTTGAGTGGCAATCAGGAATAGTTGCCCGGTTTTTCTTCACTTCTTTGTTGTATTTTATGAGTTGATTTACTTGTTTTTGTTCGCTGAACGTTTGAGGTCTGACTTATTATTCAATCATTTGAGATGTTTTAATCATTGTATGTAAAAAAAAGAGATATTTCAATTGTATTAATTGTAAAACGCACATACTACGACAAAGATATTTTATTGCCTTCGGCTAGATATATTATATTAATATGACCAAGTACATTTTTGTAACATGGGCTCTTCAGGAATTATAACATGATAAAATATATACGTTTAATACCATCTAAAACTACACACACAGTGATGTTACAACCATAGTTGAAAGATGCATGCATACAGTAATTTTATATCCATGAGAACGTTATGCTTAAAGTTTATCTTAACAGTTAATCTAGAGAATCATGTTGACAGAGAATTATAGTAATAACAGTGGTGTCCAATACTGGCAATAAAGTTATAATCTAATTAATCAAATCATTTAACGGTTTGTTAAACATGTTAAACATTACAATCTTTCCCCCTTTAATCCAAACGTTAGACAAAAGTTGCAGAAGTGTGGAATCAATTACTCTCTTTAAATACCAATACATTTTCTGATAACCCTAACATTATCATTTACAGTTTATAAGAAATCAAATAATTAGTCACATTTACTCAATTAGAAGTTGGGTAGGTTTTCTGTCTCGCGTGGAACGGTGCGGTCCACTTCATTTTCACTGTTTTTGATTTCTACGGATTCTTTTGTATCGTCAGAGTTATTGTCAGTATGGTTCGGAAACATAATAAAAGAATCGTCAATGTCAGCTGCTTTGTACTGATGTGTTGATACATGTTCGATTTCATTTGGAACATAATCTCTGATTTGATCAATATGGAAATTTACCTGGATAAGCACTAGTAATTAAATATTCGCGAAAAAGGCCAATAGTAGTTAACTATGGGGAAAAATCTGCGGTTTTCAAAAAACGTTTTTTGAAAACCGGAGATTTTTCCCCATAGTTAACTACTATCTACGGGACTAACGAGAATAAACAAACATGTAAGATTTGTTATTCACTACAGTTGAGACGGGTAAAACGGGCTAGATAAAACGGGCTAGATTCTTAGTTCACTCACATTTTTTACGTTGCTTGCGGTTTAAGCATCTCATAAGTTACATGACACGGGTTATACGTAACACTGACGTGTATATCTGGTTCTATACTTTTGATTCCTATATATTTTTAGTAAGTCTGATAACTCATCGTCAGTTACTCTCTCTATAACGAATATATTGCTAAAAGGATAATATAAATATACGATTTCCCCTTGAGTATCAAGTATTTCGTAAAAACCATGCACCTTTGTTTTTATTTTTCTTAGATTGGTCAAACCATATGCAAGCATTTTTTTTTACTGATAAAAGTCAAACATTATTACTTACCACAACGGTTATACACCCTCCTACCTGAAACACACTCATAATTTTTTATCTAATAAATATTCGGGTTATAAAAAATGACAACGATTCCCGTATATTTTTCAGGAAAGTCTAATACGAATAATTTTAAAACAATACAAGGAGCAAAAAATATGCCGAGTGGTTACTTCCGGTTACTCGCCGTGGGCCCGTCCGGGTCAGGCAAAACAAATTTGCTAATGCACCTTTTATTTAAACCCTTATTGTATTACGACAAAATTATTCTTTACTACAAGGAACTAATTCGAAGATTCGAGGAAATAGCGGAAAAACTAGGTGTGTCTCTGGAAGATTTATTACAACGTTGAAGACATCGACTGCGAGGACGAAGCCGGTGACAAACAAAAAATAGTAATTTTTGACGACTATATTTGTTCACAACAAGATCAATCTTCTATTGTAAAATACTTTATAGGCGGAAAGCACAAGAAAATGAGCGTAATTTATTTAAGTCAGTCCTATTTTCGGATACCTAAAGACTGTCGTCTGAATTGTAATTTCTACAGTTGGGTGCTGACGCAACATTCCATCCAAGTGCACTCCAAAAGCGTTCCTGGTGTGCACTTCGCGTGCACTTGAAAGTGATTCCATGACAGCCTGGAGTGAACTTGTGACCACTTTCAAGTGCACTTGAAAAGAAGATGCGATCGCGGGAGTGATCGCAAAGTGCACTTGAAGTGAACTTCGTGGCAGCTTTGGATTACTCTTAGCGATTGGTCAGTTCAAAACACGTGACGTGACGTGACGAAATTAACTTTCAGCAAAAAGTATGAAAACTCGACGACTTAACTCTCTTTTTAATCTACTTTTTATTATAAAAAAAACTTTCTCGCAATACCAAATTTATACAACTATTTTCAAAAATGACCTCAAAAGTGGGAGATATTATTTGTCAGTGCTTATTTTATTTACGCAACACAACATTTGTATGTATTTTTCCCAATTACCTTATAAATTGAAATATTTTGCAGTTTACCTGTTTTCCTTTCTCGCAATACTAAATTTATGCATCTTTTGTCAAAAATGAATGCAAAAGTGGGAGATATTATATGTTGGTGCCTATTTCAATTGTCGCATGTATTTTTCCCAAAATTTCCTTATAAGATTGAAATATTTTGCATTTCACCTTTTTTCCTTTCTCGCGATACCAAATTTATACATCTTTTGTCAAAAATGACCTCAGAAGTGGAGATATTATTTCAATTGTTGTGACACAACATTTATATGTATTTTTCCCAAAAATACCTTATAAGATTGAAATATTGTGCATTTCAGGTTTTTTCCTTTCTTGCGATACCAAATTTATACCTCTTTTGACAAAAATGACCTCAGAAGTGGGAGATATTATATGTCGGTGCTTATTTCAATTGTCGCGACACAACATTTATATGTATTTTTCCCAAAAATAACTTATAAGATTGAAATATTTTGCATTTCAGCTTTTTTCCTTTCTTGCGATGCCAGATTTATACATCTTTTGTCAAAAATGACCTCAGAAGTGGGAGATATTATATGTCGGTGCTTATTTCAATTGTCGCGACACGACATTTATATGTATTTTTCCCAAAATTACCTTATAAGATTGAAATATTTTGCATTTCAGCTTTTTTTCTTTTTCGTGATACCAAATTTATTCATCTTTTGTCAAAAATGACCGCAGAAAAGGGAAAAATTATTTGTCGGTGCTAATTTCAATTGTCGCGACACAACATTTACAGGCATTTTTCCAAAATTACCAGATAAGATTGAAATATTTTGCATTTCAGCTTTTTTCCTTTCTCCCAATACCAAATTCACACATCTTTTGTCAAAAATGACCTCAGAAGTGGAGATATTATTTCAATTGTCGTGACCCAACATTTATACTTATTTTTCCCAAAATTACCTTATAAGATCGAAATATTGTGCATTTCAGGTTTTTTCCTTTCTTGCGATACCAAATTTATACATCTTTTGTCAAAAATGACCTCAGAAGTGGGAGATATTATATGTTGGTGCTTATCTCAATTGTTGCGACACAACATTTATATGTATTTTTCCCAAAAATAACTTATAAGATTGAAATATTTTGCATTTCAGGTTTTTTCCTTTCTTGCGATACCAAATTTGTACATTTTTGTCAAAAATGACCTCAGAAGTTGGAGATATTATATGTCGGTGCTTATCTCAATTGTCGCGACACAACATTTACATGTATTTTTCCAAAAATTAGCTTATAAGATTGAAATATTTTTCATTTCAGCTTTTTTCTTTTATCGCGATACCAAATTTATTCATCTTTTGTCAAAAATGACCTCAGAAGTGGGAGATATTATATGATGGTGCTTATTTCAATTGTCTCGACACAACATTTATATGTATTTTTCCCCAAAATAACTTTAAAGATTGAAATATTTTGCATATTTTGCATTATTATGTTGTGTCGCGACAATTGAAATAGGCGCCGACATATAATATCTCCCACTTCTGAGGTCATTTTTGACAAAAGATGTATAAATTTGGCATCGCGAGAAAGGAAAAATATTTTTGTAGCGGGAAAATATTATTTGACATGTTTTATATTTAACAATATTTTATACATAACTGCATGGGTATTTTTTTCGCATTTGCTTATCCAAAAGAACGCTACGTGGAAATATATTTTTATTCCCTCGGCTATCGCTTAAAATTCGATCTAACTATATAACCTCGTTTTAAGTAGTGATCCTCGCGACAGCTTTCAAGTGCACTTGAAGTTCACTAGTGAACGCGATAATACCTGTCACGGAATAGCTACCTATTCCAAAAGAGTGAACTTCGCGACAGCTAAGAGAACGCGAAGTGCACTTGAAAAGTGAACTTCAAGTTCACTTTAAGTGCACTTTTTGGAACGTTGCGTCTACACCCATCAGTACATAGTGTATAATTTTCCGAGTAAAAAGGAGAGAGAACTTATATCTTCAGAACTTCAGGTCTCAAAAAATACGCTTAATTTAACTAATAAAAATAAATATTCTTTTCTATATCTTAACTTACCAGAGAAGAAAATATAAGATTGAAATATTTTACATTTCAGGTTTTTTCCTTTCTTGCGATACCAAATTTATACATTTTTGTCAAAAATGACCTAAGAAGTTGGAGATATTATATGTCGGTGCTTATCTCAATTGTCGCGACACAACATTTACATGTATTTTTCCAAAAATTAGCTTATAAGATTGAAATATTTTTCATTTCAGCTTTTTTCTTTTATCGCGATGCCAAATTTATTCATCTTTTGTCAAAAATGACCTCAGAAGTGGGAGATATTATATGATTTTGCTTATTTCAATTGTCTCGACACAACATTTATATGTATTTTTCCCCAAAATAACTTAAAAGATTGAAATATTTTGCATTTGAGCTTTTTTCCTTTCTCGCGATACCAAATTTATACATTTTTGTCAAAATGACCTCAGAAGTGGGAGATATTATATGTCGGTGCTTATTTCAATTGTCGCGACACAACATTTATATGTATTTTTCCTCAAATTACCTTATAAAATTGAAATATTTTGAATTTCAGCTTTTTTCCTTTCTCGCGATACCAAATTTATACATCTGATACCTTTTACCTTTTTACCTCTTTCAGTTTTTTTCCTTTCTCCCAATACCAAATTAACACATTTTTTGTCAAAAATGACCTCAGAAGTGGAGATATTATTTCAATTGTCGTGACACAACATTTATACGTATTTTTCCCAAAATTACCTTATAAGATCGAAATATTGTGCTTTCAGATTTTTTCCTTTCTTGCTATACCAAATTTGTACATCTTTTGTCAAAAATGACCTCAGAAGTGGGAGATATTATATGTTGGTGCTTATCTCAATTGTCGCGACACAACATTTATATGCATTTTTCCCAAAAATAACTAGATTGAAATATTTTGCATTTCAGCTTTTTTCCTTTCTCGCGATACCAAATTTATACTTTTATGTCAAAAATGACCTCAGAAGTTGGAGATATTATATGTTGGTGCTTATCTCAATTGTCGCGACACAACATTTACATGTATTTTTCCCAAAATTACCTTATAAGATTGAAATATTTTTTATTTCAGCTTTTTTCTTTTATCGCGATACCAAATTTATTCATCTTTTGTCAAAAATGACCTCAGAAGTGGGAGATATTATATGATGGTGCTCATTTCAATTGTCGCGACACAACATTTATATGTATTTTTCCCAAAAATAACTTATACGAATGAAATATTTTGCATTTTAGCTTATTTCCTTTCTCGTGATACCAAATTTATACATCTTTTGTCAAAAATGACCTCAGAAGCGGACATATTATTTCAATTGTTGTGACACATCATTTATATGTATTTTTCTCAAAATTACCTTATAAGATTGAAATATTGTGCATTTCAGGTTTTTTCCTTTCTTACGATACCAAATTTATACATCTTTTGTCAAAAATGACCTCAGAAGTGGGAAATATTATATGTCGGTGCTTATATCAATTGTCGCGACACAACATTTATATGTATTTTCCCCAAAAATAACTTATAAGATTGAAATATTTTGCATTTCAGCTTTTTTCCTTTCTAGCGATACCAAACTTATACATCTTTTGTCAAAAATGACCTCAAAAGTTTGAGATATTATATGTCGATGCTTATTTCAATTGTCGAGACACAATATTTACATGTTTTTTTTTCCCTAAATTACCTTATAAGATTGAAATATTTTGCATTTCAGCGTTTTTCCTTTCTTGCGATGCCAAATTTATACATCCATCTTTTGTCAAAAATGACCTCTGAAGTAGGAGATATTATATGTCGGTGCTTATTTCAATTGTCGCGACACAACATTTATATGTATTTTTCCCCAAATTACCTTATAGGATATAAATATTTAGCATTTCAGCTTTTTTCCTTTCTCGCGATGCCAAATTTATACATCTTTTGGCAAAAATGACCTCAGAAGTTGGAGATATTATATGATGGTGCTTATTTCAATTGTCGCGACACAACATTTATATGTATTTTTCCCCAAATTACCTTATAAAATTGAAATATCTTGAATTTCAGCTTTTTTCCTTTCTCGCGATACCAAATTTATACATCTTCTGTCCAAAATGACCTCAGAAGTGGGAGATATTATATGTTGGTGCTTATTTCAATTGTCGCATGTATTTTTCCCAAATTTTTTTTTATAAAACTTCTTTGAAAATATGTGATGAAGTAAAATATTTTAAAAAATGAATTATTTTGGTTATTTGTAAAGATTTAGTATAAACCATATAATGAAAACCTAACTTTCTCAAACATATTTATATAAAGATTTACAAAAAGCTATATCGTAGCATATAAAACTTCAGGTCATAATAAGTAATTTTTTTTGTTGAAAAATGAATTATTTTGGTCATTTGTAAAGATTTAGTATACACGTCTATATTCATTTTTGTAGCGGGAAAATATTATCTGACATGTTTTATATTTAACAATATTTTATACATAACTGCATGGGTATTTTTTTTTTCGCATTTGCTTATCCAAAAGAACGCTACGTGGAAATATATTTTTATTCCCTCGGCTATCGCTTAAAATTCGATCTAACTATATAACCTCGTTTTAAGTAGTGATCCTCGCGACAGCTTTCAAGTGCACTTGAAGTTCACTAGTGAACGCGATAATACCTGTCACGGAATAGCTACCTATTCCAAAAGAGTGAACTTCGCGACAGCTAAGAGAACGCGAAGTGCACTTGAAAAGTGAACTTCAAGTTCACTTTAAGTGCACTTTTCGGAACGTTGCGTCTGCACCCATCTGTACATAGTGTATAATTTTCCGAGTAAAAAGGAGAGAGAACTTATATCTTCAGAACTTCAGGTCTCAAAAAATACGCTTGATTTAACTACTAAAAATAAATATTCTTTTCTATATCTTAACTTACCAGAGAAGAAAATATTTCATTGTTTTGATAGGGAAATACAAAATACGTTTTTCTCAACTTATTAAAATCTATTTGACAAGAAAAAAAAATGACCCCCCAAAAAAACAAAAAAAAAACAAAAGGTGCTTATTGATTAGGACATTGCCGGCTTTATTTGTTTTTTGCCACCCGGTCTTTTTGACCTGCCGGGGGCTTTACTTGCACCTTTGCACCTTTTGTTTTTGTCCTCCTCAATTTGTCGTGTGGTAACTATTTTTGTGGTTGTTTTTCAACCTTCATTTATTGTGGGTGTCTTTCACCCTTGGTTGTTTTCTATCTTATTGTGGGTGTCTTTCACCCTTAGTCATTTCTACATCACTCCTTATTTAATTTTACTTATATTGATTGAAACTTTCGAAAGTATACAAGTATAATATTGAAGTGTGTAAAGTAAATGATGTTACCACACGACTGTCTGGCCAGACATTTGAACATCGATTTTTTAGTATATTTAAACCTCACCTTACAAATGTTGTGAAATATCCACAATAATATGTCCATTGTGTGTGTTTTTAACATTTAAATTTTATAATATCTATCGAAATTATCTATGTTTGTTTAAATCGTACATTCTTTTTTTTGTTTACACAATCGTGTTTAATCAATATCAAACGAATGACTACCGTATTTTAAATGACTCGCAAATCGATTTTCTGTAGTATAATGGTTATCGTTTCTACATTATAAACAGCGTAGTAAGAATAGTTGGGGTTCGATCCCCACTTACGCAGGTTTATTTTTTTT
>MJUU01017001.1:7078-21637 GCA_002080025.1 Modiolus philippinarum | reverse complement strand
AATGTAACAAAAACAACAGGTACCATTTCTGATATCACCTCGGGCATTTGAAACCTTTGATGTAGACGGTCACCAATAGTCGTTTATTGCTACTTTCGTTAATTGGATAATTGGTCACATGTCACCTTGCAGGTGTGAAAAACATTTGATGATTTGAGAGAAATCATTTACCTGCGATGTTTCTGAATAAAATGAAATACAAAGCGAGTCGATGCTAACAGAAAGTAAATAAAGAAATAAAACTTGATAGAAATATTAAAATAGATGAGCTAGTTTATTTTCAACATGCCATTTTTTAATCAAAATGTCCTTGATTAAAAAAAATCAGACTTGGCTCATGAAAATTCTCTTTTTGAAAAGTACTGAACGAAATTTATCAAGCTTTGGTGGGCGAATAAGACTTGTAAATAAGATGAAAATCGTATGCATGACCAAATCATCGTTGAATTCTGCTTTTTTTTTTGGTTTTTTTTTTTACCGATTATCGACCACAAAATTAAATTAAAATCTGTCAATTTAGTAATGTTTTGCTTGCAAGTTTTCATGAAGAGCGTCTTCTACTAGAATATATTGTGCCCTCAATTTTGTAGCATTTCGATCAACTACTTATGTATTCATTTTATTTGTTTTTACTTTTTTACATCCACATTGAAAGCTTACAAAGACAACGTATGATAGCTTCTCCAAAACCTTAAATTATGTGAATTATTTCACATCCAGAATGACTGAGTTGTGTATTCAAACTTTTGATAATTGGTCATGTGTCACCTGGCAGACAAACAAGACAGTACACCCATTTAATGACAATTCAATACATCTCTTGTATTTAGGGGATGACCATTTGATTTTCAGGGGAGGGTTTGGGCGATTTTTCCTAGAAAATTTATATATTTTCATTAAAATCACGAAAAATTATTTATTTTCACCAAATGTCACATCGAATTATTTATTTGCATTTGCAACAAAAAATCTATTCTGCAAATCAAAATTAAATTATTTATTTTCTTATTTTATTTTCTGATTTTAGAATTACATTTAGATCATATTGGTTATTTGTTTTCTATCAGTTTTTGAACATCTTTGAATTAATGGTCTTCCAAACATTTAGATTTTATCTGCACTGAAGAGACATAAGTTGTCGAAATGCGCATATGCAGAAAATAAATTCACATTAACTTCGGTATTTAATATTTTACGAAAGGATATGGAGTAAATGAACATGAGACCATAGCACATATGTTAACTCCAACTGCAATAATTTCAATGAGCTGTATGACCATCAAATGGTCGTCTCCTCACCATTAACGTGAGTAATGTTTTGAATAAATGTATCAACCAAATTTAAGTAAAATGTTTAAAAAAACGTATGCAAAAATGGGATTTTACAGCGTGCACATTACAGCGGTTGTATATTTCTATGCCGCTTTTTACAGCCGTTTTGAAGTTTTCTTGTAAATCAAGAAAGCAAGCTCGAGAAAATTAGCACGTCGAGTACTCTGGTATTCTGACGAGCATTTCAAAGGATAAATGACATGATTTTTAAAGTGTTCAACCCTCTGAATCAAAAGTAAATGAATGACCATCGTTGACATGAAAGGCGAAGAATTAGTGCATATTTGCCAAAAGTTCCACGCAAATGGATGTACTTCGAAGTAATATTCTTGCAAGTTATGCATTTCACACCAACAGATCGTTTTAAACTAGAACATATTTTGCTTCACTTAATACACCTGACTCATAAGATGCAACTACAGTCAGTTTGCCAAAATTGCTAGTTTGACTTTGCCTCGTATCACTTTTTTCGTGAGTTTGAAGGAACACTACAGACATGTCAATTCTTACATGTCTTACTTTTTCATTTAATATTGATGACTCCAGACATCGTTGTTTTTTTTTTATTTTGGCTTGCAGTTCACTATAAATTTAATTTACGCTTTTAACTTTACAAGCGAAATTTTCACTCAGTCGGCTTTTGCCTAAGAAATCTTCATGATTGGCGAATTATGCTATTGTAACACACTACATGGACAAAAATATATTCTGTTGGAAGATTTATAAGTCCTTGCCAAAATATGCAATAAATATTACATACATGATTGGTTCTGAAGGATATTATTAATACATGCTTGTTCCGGGGAAGGTCAATGCTTTATATTCTTTTTCCTTACAGGAATGAAATCACGGGAACACACTTTAAATGTGTATGGAATTGTAAATTGTCCATCAAAATTACCTAGACTGCCAAAAGACAACTGTTGTATATTCCGTTCAATAATTATCTCTGATCAGCAGGTGACCTATCATATGGCAGAATCAGGGGAACTTTACTAATTTGCATAGCGGCCATCTTGTAACTCTTGCTTGTCGGCCATGTTAGTTGAAATGCAAAGGGGAGATATTGAAATTTTGCAAAATTATCCAATAATACACTTCAGAACATATTTGTCCGCATCTAGCAAGATTCTACACATTGTTTACGTCTATTCTTTACATAAATTCTTATCTGCAATAATGAAAATTTCTGGCCAATTCAGTTTGAAATTCGAAGTGGGATCATGACATTTTGACTGTAGAAGCCATTGTAAAACTGCCGAGTGAGCTATCTTTGACAGAAAAATACACATCAAAGATAAATATGTAGCAAATTTGTCCACATATGACTGTGAAATATAACTCGCATAGAATTATAAACAGTTGTCCCTTTTAAACTTACTGCAGGAAACCCGCGGCCAAATTAAATTGAAAATATGTAATTTCAAGCTTTCCAGCGACCTGAAATCCTTCTACAGACGGGTTTTAACCACAATTTCTATGTTTGAAAATTCCCACAACAAAAACTTTTCATTACGGAAGATAACATGTATACAGTACTTTAAGAAAAGAGACGGGGGTAGTATGAAAATAATCCGGAACACTGAGATGTACTTTCGAAGTTAAACTTTAATAAAGGGATGTAATTCGCCAAAAAGGGGTGTAGTCACGTGATTTTACCTCATGAATAAAATACCCCTGATTCTTCCTTATGTACAGCATGTCTCGTGCCAGCATGTGGCTATTTGACACACAATACACAATCTTGTCGTCTGACACAATTTACAATCGTTTGAAACAAATCAGTCTGTTTTTATTAAAATAGACGAAATAATGTCTGGATTTGGTAAAATATGCATGCATTATGATTGATTCTGTCAAATTAAATTTATTCCTAAAGAGAGACATACATTTTATGTTTCTCTGACTAAAAGTAGGAAAATATATATATTGAAAATACTCTACTTGGCTTAAATAAAAATCATGCTACATGTATTTGACATAATTGTGTAGTCGAAATGCTATCTTATTGGCCATTGTAGTTTATTTCCTTTTCTATATATTTCGGTTATAAGTTATTCATTACTGACCATTCGTAGATCTGTTCAAAATGGCTGTCCCCACAACGATAAAATTTCAATGTTGTATTCGCTTTTAGTACTTTATCTGTAAAAATATAATATTAATATCGGAGTATTATGAATATTTAAAGCATAAAGAACAAAATATCAAATTTTCATTTTTGAGTGTAGTTTCACTTTAAGTCCATTTCACAACAATTACACATTATAGGACAATGATATTTCATCAAATTAATTACCTTGATGAGTACTACCCAAATCATTGACAACTAGGTTGCTTTGACCTACATTTTACGCTTCGGTGAATTTGCTTAAGTTTTGCCTTGAAGTCCATCTTTCAACAACTACACATTATAGGACAATGATATTTCATCAAATTGATTGCCTTGATGAGTATTGCCCAAATCATTGACAATTAGGTGGCCTGGACCTACATTTTATGATAAGGTTATCTTTTGCGATTAATATTTTGGCGGGGCATCCGTGTCTTACAGACACATTCTCTAGTTTTTTTAAATGTAAGAAATTTTATTCTGCTTTTGATTTTATAAATTATTAAAATAAACTTAAGACTTTGTCCACTTTGATCAGAGGATAATTTATTGTTAAAAGAGAAGGCAACAATTTCATACAATATTATCTTTCTTGTAGATTCAGAAGAAAAGAAATGATCTGAGAATAATTATAGCATCAGCAACACTTGATGCAGAGGTAACATTACTATTTAAGATGAAAGGTCTTGTTTTTTTTCATACAGCTAAAAAAAAAATGTGAGGCTGTGTTATTGTATGGAGCAGTTGTTTTCATCATTGTCTCATTGTGTGTATGCATCATGGTTATAATTCTTGATTACAGATCATTTTATACGGAGGTATAAAAACTGTCTGATAGAATTTTCTGATATTTTATTGACTTATACTTTGTTATTGCAGTATTCAAAAAAATAAATAAAAATTGGGGGTTACCTGTCATATAAGAATGAAATTTGTCAGGTAAAAATCAGCTATTTTGGTTTAAATGATGTGGAAAATATCAACAAATTTTGTTTATTTATTTTATTGTACTGTTGTATCCTGATGACGCTGGCCTAGCCACCGAAACATGTCGATGTAATAAAGTTACCTGCAATCTGTTGAAGTGTTGTTGTGTCATTAGAAGTAATATAATTATAATATTATTACACAACCCTGCATACCATCATGGTATCCACTTCAGGAGGTTCTAATGAAATTAGACTTATCAGGCATGGTTCACTTTATGAATATAATTTCACTTATTTTTGTTAGATCAGACAACTTTTTTAAACATTTGGTACATTATTAGCTGACATACTTGCCTTTTTATTTCCGTAAATCAAATTTAGGAGTTGCCTGTTTTTGAATAAATGGGAAAAAAACTGATTTTTTCTATGCAAGTTATTTCCCCTTAATAGAACAAGATTTTGCTGAAAAGGTTCAATATTCTGCATGGTTGCCCAATAAAAGTGGCATACTTGATCAAAGACATTGAAAATCATTTTGCCAACATCCTCGTACTGAATTCCATTTTTTGATCACATGTACAGTTTTAATTCCCCGTACTGCCTTATCAAAACTATTCAATTTTTATGCCCCCCCCCCCCCCCCATATGGCAAAGGGGGCATTAAGTTTTACCCTTGTCTGTCCGTCATTACGCCCGAAAATTTTCGTCAAGGATTTCTTAGCTCCTGTATGTAATGATTTGGTATTCAGTCTGAAGCTTTAGTATGATGAGTTGTACTGTCTCTCCCCTTTTCAAGTCGGTAACTCTACTCTCTGTTTGACGATAACTTTGATTTTTTTCCCATTATAGCCATATATTGAAATTTTCGTCAAGGATTTCTCAGCTTGTGTATGTAGTAATGATTTGATATTTGGTCTGATGCTTTAGTTTGATCAGTTGTACTGTCTTCCCTTTTCAAATCTGTAATTCATCTACTTCCTGTTTGACGATAACTTTGTTTTCCCCCTTTTCAAATTTGTCACTCATCTACTCCCTGTTTGCCGATTTATCTGGCAGGGGCATCCGTGTCCCATGGACACATTTTCTTTTATTTTGTTTGAAAATTTGAAAATATGTTGAGAAGGAAGATAATCTGTTTTACAAATACTGATTTTGGAAATGCATTTGAA
Source organism: Modiolus philippinarum (assembly GCA_002080025.1). Taxonomy (NCBI): domain Eukaryota; kingdom Metazoa; phylum Mollusca; class Bivalvia; order Mytilida; family Modiolidae; genus Modiolus; species Modiolus philippinarum. Next base: position 16,094 of record MJUU01017001.1, on the reverse strand, counting down.
AAATTAATATATACGTGACAGATGCATGTCCTGTACAAAAAAAGACAAACATGAATAATTCAGATTGATAAATTTATTATGAGGTTAATTATGTACCAAATTTAAGCCCAAAATTAATTTTTTTCAGGAAATGAGAGATTTTTTCAACAACAATGATTCAGAAGATAAAAAGTAAGTAAACTGAATTTAGATTTAAATTAAATGACAACTATAGTGTATTCTAATATAGAGATTAGAAATCAGGTCATAACAGTATATAATTATGTGTGTACTTAAGATTCCCTGTACTTTACCTCCATTTTTGTAAACTATATGTCCAAAAGGGTCATTAAGTCATGTATTATGACTTAAGTTCACGATAAGAAATTGCAAATAAATTTTCACTAAAATCTATTGTTTTATTCATATAAGAAATTCCTGAATTTTATTTTCTCTAGACTTTATTAAAAAGGTCCAGTTTTTTTTCTCTTGGTCCTGGAGGTCAGCCTGATGTTGACTAATGGTAGAAATAATATATACTTTTTTCTATTGGTGGTGGGGTCTAAAATATATGGCATCCCCAGCACACCCACCCCCCACCCCCCCCACCCCCACCCTGGATGGTAAATTTAAATGGAACATCCCTTAGACAGGTTTCACTGTAATTGGGAAAATAAGAAAACACCAAAGTTGACATGAATTTAGCTTTGGGATATGGCCATTTCAACAACTTATGTCTCTTCAGTGCAGATCAAATAAAAAAAATTGGAAATATGTGTAAAAGCTGATAGAGAACAAATTACAAATAGGACCAGAATAGAAAAGCCAATATTTGCTAAGGACAGAACTATGCATGAGGGGGTAACTCCTTACTAAGTTTTAAACAAAACTTTCTTAAATATGAAACAATAATGTATTTTGATTATTAATTTTTGAACTACATGTACTTTTACTTTTTATCTTCAGTAAAGATACTGCAGCTATTATGACTATTGAAGGAAGAAATTATCCGGTAGATGTACACTACACATTAGAGTAAGTTTTTCAGTCTAACAAATACAAAATGAGGCGGTGAAACTTACTTTTAATAGCAAATCACAATGTTACTCTACAAAACAGCAAAATATGAAATTGTAATTGCAGTTTTATCAGTGAAATACCGTAAACGGATAATTTTCGCATATTTTTCACAGATGGACTATGGTGAAAATAAATTCAGCGAAAATTTTATGTATACCTTGTTCTCATTGTATCACGGGTTCCACTGTATCACGGTACACGTTATTTTACTCTATGACATAATCATAGCGTCACCTATAGGCCAGTAAATTTTAGAAATTAAACTTAAGTGCAATGTTGTAATCTGGGTAGCACAGTTCTGTCAAATGTAATTGGAAAAAACAAATTATTAATAATTAACCATCGTTTGATAACTGTGACAATTCATGATCAACCCCCTCTCCCGAAAAAAATAATTAAAAAGTATTTTTGATTATCTCAAGAACTGCAAGTTGTGGACATGTTGTCTGATGTCTCTAGGCACAAATGTCTACAAGGTTTCATGATATGCAAAATATTCAAAGTAATGGAGGCAACAATCGGGGTTCCTTGAATTAAGGCCTAAAAAAGAAATATGTCGGATCTATACATTTTCGTTGATGATTCGTGTTTTTATTCCTGCCAGTAAGTAGGAATAGTAAGTATGAAGTGCTAGTGAGAAAATTAGACAAGGATTCTAACAGCTTAATCGTCTGATAATTCAGATATGTATTTGAATATCAATTACTTTGAAATAATTTAATAAATGAAATGTACAAAATGCATTAGAATCACGGGTTTTGCGCCAACATTTTGAATATTGAGATTTTCAAGCTCAAATAAAGATATTTTAATTAAATCAATGTTATGAAAAACTTTGTCTGAACTTTATCTCATAAGAAAGTATCATAAAATACAGTAATTGAATTTATCCTGGAAAGATATTACTTTAGTCTCGAAATGCGCCCCTCATATTGATGGAATTTATTACCGCGATACAGTGGTACTCTCCCACTGACATGAAATGGCTGACCTTGTAATTTTAGACATCAAATTCTGATGCATAAATATACCTTAGATATAGAATTTTCACTTAAAAAGATACATGAAGACTATGAAATAAATATTTAGAATAGGATCAGATGAAAGAACCAACTCTCCTTTCTTCTTGAATCCCCAAACCGTAAGTACCGCGATACAGTGAGACCCCAGTATATTATCAATATTATATATGGGACATTTAATAATCTGCAAAAATTTAAAACGCTTTAATTTTTGGCATACTTTTTTCGCTCAAATCTGCAAAAATTTTGACCTGCAAAAATAACCCGCTATATGGTATAAAAAACAAAAGAATTCCTTTTTAATAAACTTTTTTTCAATGTATCCCTTTCTAAGGCAATATAATGTGGTAAATAGTGACATCAAATAAGATAAAATAGTGTTTCTAGTGTAATGGATTGAATTTATAATATAGAGGAGTTGACTGAACCTTTCACTCACACACTTAGAAGTTTTTTTACCCTCTCCACACTGTTTTTACTTCATGAATGATTTCCCGTAAGTGTTCCTATTCAGTGGTCCCTGCAAATGTTGTATTCTATGATTTAAACATGCCGGTGTCAACTGGCTTACCTGACAAAGAATGATTGTATTTTATATATTTTTTTACATTTTATTTTCTTTAATGTTTTTCCAAAACATATACATGTATTTGACAAAAACTTCCTTTATCATTTTATTACAGCCCTGTTCCAGATTATTTGAAATGTACAGTAGAAACAGTGGTGAAAATTCATCATGGTGAAAAGGAGGGAGATGTTTTAGCTTTCTTGACGGGTCAGGTAATATAATAACAATGTTAAGATAGTAAAAATGAATTAATGTAGATTTAAGTCCGAACAGCAGAACATGAAGAAACTTGAAGTTGCCATATTAAAGTTACATATATGTGCATACTAGCTGCTTGTCAGAAAAAAGGTCAGATGTCTTCAAAGGTTGAAAATTGAACCTTTTCCATCCTAGCCAAAAAGCACCTCTGAAAAAATGACTAGTTCCCAACTTGAATTTCAGAAAAAGAACTAAGAACATCATTGCCCAGAACCTGACTGTTTAATTTTTTCTAGAGAATGTATGTTTTTAAGAAGGCTCACACATTACATTTTCGAATTTGTGTCAGATTTTGGAACTCTTCTGGTTTTCTCCAGTTCAATGACTTTGATAACTTTATATACTAACTCCCACATTTCATGATTGTCTTCTATAGCTCATATTAAGATACATGACAAGTTTTCATAAAATTCTTGATAAAACTTCTTAGCTTTTAAACATTATAGTCCTTCTATTAAATTAAGGTAAAATCCAGAGAGATCCATTTCCTGCCAAATTTTTAATGCCTGGTATTCTAACCTGGTGTCATTTTTAAGGATGTATTCTCCTGAGGTTTCAGTCTCATTGAAATCTTGTTAATGAATAATTCTTTAAACTTGCCTTATGAGTGAAATTTTTTTATTTAATTATATCATATAATGATTTTCCCAAATGGTATCAAAATATTATGTACCTACCACCAGTGGTTTTCGAGAAATGAAAAATTCTAATTTTTTTTTAAAAATTGACCATTGATCTCGTTCAGAATTGTGAGTAGTGATACATGTAGTTTAGTTGAAGGAAAATTTGCAAAATCTTGAATATTACAGATTTCATGATCCAAAGAAGCAACATTTTTGTACAAAACTTTCTACCTATGTTTTTTATTAGTGATATTTCAATAGATTAACGAGATCTAACAATCTGGAAACTTTGACAAAAAAACTTGATGGTAGAAATCAATATTTTTGCCAAAAATTACCCAAAAAAAGGCCAAATTTGATGAAATTTGCACAAAACCACCAAAAATAGGGGTTTTCAACTGATGAAAGCACAAAAATATGCACATTGACATATTGGTTGATGGAAAAATGTGGTTGATTCAGAAATCTAAATGGTAAATAAATTTAGATGTATCATATGGTCATTTTTTGTGCTCTATAAAATTTGTTTTATTGTAGGATGAAGTAGAAGCTGTTGTTAGAATGCTGATGTAAGTTTTGAGGGACCATCCTTTTGTAAAATATTGTTAACATTTCAAATTTAACAAGAGAAGTATAATTAAAAAATGCAAAGTGTGATTTATTGTTTCTGTTTTTGTGTGTTAGACAATGTATTTGCATAATATTTCAACAAAAGGGTTGTTACATCAGATGCAAAATGAAAATCTCAACCAAAAATACTTTTAATGTGGGTAAACATACTATATAAGTTGCTTAAACTCTGATCAAGTTTAGTTTCGGGTTCAGTGTTAAAAATAATTCTGTAGTTTATGCCTCCTGAAAATTTGGCAAAGAAGGTAATTGAGTATGATTTCATGCCTCATTAATATTTTCTATGCATACAGTTAAATCGTGAAATAGGAAAGTTATTTGCATAATATTTCAACTAAGGTTGTTACATCAGATGCAAAACAAAAATGTCAACCTAAAATACTAATGTACTAAATAAGTACATTTATCTGCTCAAAGTCAGGTCCAGTTCTGTTTTGAGTTCGGTGGAGAAAGTAGTTCTATAGTTATGTTTCCTGACAATTTTGCAAGAAATGTGGTGGGGTATCATGACTTGCCCCATTAGTATTTTTTATGAAGAAAGGCTAATGGTTTAAAGTATATCATGAAAATATCTGATTCACTGTTACATGTAAATGTTATTTTTGTATGGGTTTTAGGACATTTTGAACAGTTGGACTTTGGTGGCTTGACCTGAAATAACTCATACACCATGGATGTTTTAATCCCTTTTTCTGGACCCTTTGTTCAAATTTAAACATAGACACCCCTCTAGATTGAACTGTTTTCCTTGATCCCCTGGGTGATGGACCGTGGAAGGACAAATACATGTATATTTGACATACATTGTAGTTATGACTGCTATCATTATAGCCTATACTTTTGTCAAATGATAAAGTCCATTTCAAAAACAAAATGTCTTATATTCCATGATTAGGAATGCAGCAAAAGATAAGAAGCACTTTGTGTAAAATTGAATTGATTCTCAATAAGTATGAAATCTTTCATTTCAAAATTCTGCTTCACTATTAAAATTTATATGCAAATTACAGATTTTTCAAAATCTTGAAAGATTTCAGTACATTTTTTTATTTATTTCAGAGATGAAGCAAAAAAGTTACCAAAGGATGGCCAAAAGATGAAAGTATTACCGATGTATGGTACCTTGCCATCTTCTGAACAGGTTAGTACCTGGTACATTGTTTTGCTTTTTTGTGAGGCCTTTTCATGCCCCTACCAGAAGGCAATTGGGGCAATAAGTTTTTCACTTCTTATTCAATCAGTCTGTCGTATGTACATACGTCATAAATTTTCATCAAGGATTTCTCATCTTGTGTACACAGTAATGATTTTATGTTTGGTCTGATGCTTTGTTATGATGAGTTGTACCCTGTCTCACCTTTTCAAGTCCATAACTTATCTACTTCCGGTATGCTTACAATGATGGGGGGCATCTGTTTCTCACGGACACATTTTCTTTTATTTGGTCTTATGCTGCAAGCAGAGCTGACATAAAATAAAAAGCTTAGATTCTTAACAAAATATCAGAATGTTTTGTTTTTATGATATAGTTGTGCACATTTTACTTGAAATTTTGATTTTACTAATTTTAGATGTAAATTGAGCCAAAAAAGGTTAATTTTGAGCCAAAAATAGTCCATTTCTTCATAACTATAAGTTCCCATAGAATTTTCAGAATATCTGGTTGACATGATCCAATTGTAATACCCTATTCTTTATTTTTTAATTTTTTATCTGATTTTAGAGGTTCACACAGCCAAAATAGCTCATTTGTTTATCTGCAATTTCTTCACCATAGATTCCAACCAAACTTTCAAGTTATGTGATTCACATCATTTAGTTGTATGCTTATTGAGGTCCACCTTATATCATCCGTACACAGAATATAGGTACCAGGACTGGTTTTCTTTTAAATTTCAATGACGGTTACCATAAGTATACGTGGATCCAGTTTATATATCTACTAAGTAGCCAAAATAGTATCCTGTGAAATATTTAAGTTCCAAATGGAACAAATGTCATTGATATATCTATGAGATTTATTCTGTCTGGAGATTACTTCACCAGGTGAGCAGTAAATACTTTCCAACGGGAGATTATTTCACCAGGTGAGCTATGAAATATGTTCCTTTGGAACTAATTTCACAGTGGATACTATAAACCGTTACATATACACTGGTGCCATCATACACTACTGGTACCACTGTACACTAATGATAGATTTCATTGAAATATAAATGAAAACCAGTCCTGTTACCTATATCCTGTGTAGGCATGATACACAGGGAGGCCCACAGAGCTATAAATAGCTCACTTGTTATGTAGTTTACACATAAGTTTGATGGCATACTTTATAAGTGTTTTTCTCAGCATTAGAAATGGATAGCTAGTTGAGAGATAAAAATGCATGGTCAAGCATTATTTTTCTCATATTGAGCTTTGAAATTTCCAGAGACTGATGCTGAAACATTTGTTCTTATCACAACAGAGAGAACAAGTCTCTTGAAATTTCCCACGAAATCTATTGGGAACAGAATCCTTTGTTATGGTCCACCTCAGGTAGTGGTGAGGTATTAAGTGATACCCTCAGTCGTATGTCCGTCGGTCTGTCCGTTACCTGAGTGCTTTCGTCTGATAACTAATGAACGAAATAACTAAAGGTCTTCAAACTTGGTATGTAACTTGTTTAACACAAAACTCAGGCGAACTTAGATTTCGGGTTCAGAGGTTCAAGGGGTTCTGGAGTTATGCCCCTTGAAACTTTAAAATTTTGTGAATTTTAGAGTTTCCGACTGATAACTTGTGATTGAAATAATATATTGTCATCAAACTTGGTATGTAACTTTTTTACCACAAAATTAAGGCCAAGTTTTATTTCGGGTTCAGAGGTCCAAGGGGATCTGGAGTTATTCCCCTTTAAACTTTGAAATTTGCGAATTTTAGGGTTTTCGACTCATGACTTGTGATTGAAATAATATATTGTCTTCAAACTTGGTATGTAACTTGTTTACCACAAAACTCAGACCAAATTCGATTTTTGGTTCAGAGGTCTAAGGGGTTCTGGAGTTTTGCCCCTTGAAACTTTGAAATTTTGTGAATTTTAGAGTTTCCGACTGATAACTTGTGATTGAAATAATATATTGTCATCAAACTTCGTATGTAACCTTTTTACCACAAAATTAAGGCCAAGTTTTATTTCGGGTTCAGAGGTCCAAGGGGATCTGGAGTTATTTCCCTTTAAACTTTGAAATTTGCGAATTTTAGGGTTTTCGACTCATAACTTGTGATTGAAATAATATATTGTCTTCAAACTTGGTATGTAACTTGTTTACCACAAAACTCAGACCAAATTCGATTTTTGGTTCAGATTTCAAGGGGTTCTGGAGTTTTGCCCCTTGAAACTTTGAAATTTTGTGAATTTTAGGGTTTCCGACTAATAACTTGTGAATAAATAACATACTGTCTTCTAACTTGGTATGTAAGTTGTTTACCATAAAACACAGGCCAAGTATAATTTTGACTTCAGAAGTACACAGAGATCTGGAGTTATGCCTCTTTAAACTTTGAAATTTTGTAAAACTTGGTGGGATATCATGTAATGCACCATTACTATTTTTTATAATACATGTATGTCAATAAGGAAATATAGTTTCTACAGCAAGAACTAACCGGTACTTGATTATGAAAGATTTCACTTCAAGTAAAATAGATTTTGCAAATTTATTAAACAAGGAGCAAGAAATTTTTATAATTATTGTCTTAAAGTTGTAGAATCTATTTAAAACACAGAAACTTGAATTCCTTATAGATTTGGGAGGAGATTTCATGATACTTCTCTCACCAGTGAGAAGAACAAATTTTTCACAAGTGGACAGGTAATGTGAAAACTAGATAGAATGTGGAGAAGCAATTGATCAAAAGCTAGGCAGTTGCTGAGCTTTTAAACATTTGAAAATTTATTTAACACAATCAGACAGATTTCATTATTAACATGTTGAAATTATAGAAACTGTTCCTCTTATGACCTGATGTCAAACAAGTGAATAGATTCTGAATATATTTTGGAAGAAAATTATTTGATACCCTTGTTTCTGTGTCCATATGTCAATCCATTCATCCCCCAAAAAATTTAATTCATAACATTTGAATGAGATGACTTGAGTCTTCAAACTTGATGTGTAAATTGTTTACTACTTACTTAGGTCAATTTAGATTTTTGGTTTTAAGATGAAGAACAATAATAAAAGGGTTGTACTTGTGCTTGGTTCTGCCATATATTTGTAGAGACTTTTTCTCATGTGACTTTACTCCATATCCTTTCATTATAGACAAGTTCCCAATTGGTTTATTTTCTTGGATAATTTTGATGTCACAATATAGTTTTTTGGACGTCACAATGTTATGTGACCTTTTCCCCGATTGCCCCCTGGCCAATTGGAGCAACTCATACATGTGATAAGGTCAGGTTGCCAATGCTGGAGATCTCCCTCCAAAAACCAGGAGATTGAGGGGTCAATGAGGGAGATTTTTTTCAGGTCGGTTTTAGCGGACTATTTTTACTCTTCGATGGTTCTTAATGTGTTGTATGAGTACATAAAATGAAACCGATCATATTTTTATGATTCACTAGGCTATTTAGTCAACTGCTTTTCATATACAATTCCAGCTGTCAATGGAGAGTTGACATAGCTTAAACCCTATCTCCTTTCCCTTTGGTATTGCATTAGACAACTTTTTTTATTGTTATTGTCCCACGTCTATGACCTTAACGGTCTATCTATTCCTATTGTGCAACCAATCGAGCAATTTCATTATTCAGTAGGTGTGATAAAACTGAGCTATACCTTTACCTTCAGACCAACATATATTGTAAAAAA
>MJUU01016994.1:6058-19942 GCA_002080025.1 Modiolus philippinarum | reverse complement strand
TCGCATCTAGCAAGATTCTGCACATTGTTTGCATCTATTCTATACATAAAAACTTATCTGTAATAATGAAAAATTTTGGCCATTTAAGTTTGAAATTCGAAGAAAGATCATGACATTTTGACTGTAGAAGCCATTGTAAAACTGACGAGTGAGCTATCTTTGACAGAAAAATACATATCAAAGATAAATATGTAGCAAATTTGTCCGCATATGATGGTGAAATATAACTCACATAGATTCAGAAACACTTGTCCCTTTTAACATGTTAGTGGAAAGAACTGGAAAAGGGTCATAAGGTTAAGCTGTTCTATCATTAATTAAAGGGTCATCAAGTCAAAGTGCTTCTTACTCTTCAGCTGGAACATACTGTACATAGTGTATTCATGAAATTGTAATTTCTCGCATGTATCCTTTGAAAGTAGAAAGATTATAATTCCCTAAGGGGTTATTTTCAAGGCTATATTCCCATAGGTATACTAATTTAGGTAACACACTCAAACTCCATCTATATATCAATAATGTTAATAAGATTATCAGAAAATCAAAAATCCCTAAAAGTAAATGGAAAATCCTATTAAAGTTGACGTTTTTTTAACAATATGACTTGTAAGTCGGAAAAACTCGACACAGTTTGCAGCTGTTTATGTATACAGAACAGCTGGTCTAACAACTTAAGAAAAAAAATGGATTTCTTACAGAAAAATGCCATTTGTCCTAGATTATATTACATTTTTTTTGTATTACAATGAATAATAATTAAGTAATAAATATAAATTCTACTTATACTTTTTATACGACCGCAAAAAAAATTTTGAGGTCGTATAATGGTATGATACTGGCGACGGCGGCGGCGTCGGCGTCTGCGTTTGTGGACACATGTTTCCGTGCAATAACTTAAGTTCTGGTTGACCAATCTTTATGATATTTTAAAACAATGTTTCTTGGCACAAAGGAAAGGCTGGGATTGCTTTTGGGTATTGTAGCCCCTCCCGTTTCTGAAAAAAGGGCCAAAAAGGGCCAAATTGGGTGTTCTCATATATTAGTTGTAGAATATTTATTATCTATCAGATTTTTATGGGGTTTCTTTCAGTGTGCTCCTTATTAAATTTCCAATCAGTTGTATGTAAACGGATTTCACATTGCATGTACAGTTCATGAGATAAATGGGGCCCTAACAGGGGAATCCCCCCAAATTAAAAAAAAAAATGTTTAGTCCGATTTTGATGCAGTTTTTTTCAATGATTTCGTTTTGAAAAATTAGTGTAGCGCTCAATTGTTAGATTTTTGTTAACTTGTTTCCTTTCCGAGCTATGACGGGGCCAAAATTGCAAATTTGCAGATTACCTAAAACTTTTATTTTTCATCAGATTTCGATGGTTTTTTTCTTTGGATTCCTCTTAATATAAGCTTTCAGAGGTGTGTCAACAGATCTAGCGTAGCTCTTACTGTTTCCGAGCTATAAGGGGTCAAAGGGGCCAAAACTGCAAATTTGCAGATTACCTAAAATTTTTATTTTTCATGGGATTTCGACAGGATTTTTTTCTTTGGATTCCTCTTGATATAAGCTTTCTGTGGTATGTCAACGGATTTGGTGTAGATCCTACTGTTTCCGAGATATAAATGTTCAAAGGGGCCAAAACTGCAAATTTGCCAATTACCTAAGTTTTTATTTTTCATCGGATTTTGACGGGATTTTTTTCTATGGATTTCTTTTGATATAAGCTTTCAGTAGTTTGTCAATGGATTTGGCGTAGCCCTTACTGTTTCCAAGCTATAAGGGGTCAAAGAGGAATCATAAGGAGTCATAGGGGATAATTTTTATTTTCCCTAGTTTGTGTCCAGCTAATTACTGGGTCAATCTCCTTATTTTGTCCATCTAATTATTGTGTCAAGCCCTTTAGTATGTCCATACTTACACTAAAATTACACTTGTTCAAATTTCAGTGGTCGACATGCTGCGGTCGTATCATGCTGTGCTCGGCGTAGCCCTTTATTTGAGAAATGTTTTTGTCAATGGTTGGAGATTTTTTCCCCTGGGGATACAAAGCAGGCGAGTTATAGACATTGTTGAATGGACAGATATAACTCAGTCCAATGTATTCTGAAATACGGCATATATATTTTGTTTGAGAGGACTTGTATTTATTTCAAGACATTAACAAAATCTCTTAGATGATAGAGACAAAAATTAAAAAGTTAGACTCAGTGCACTAGTTTAAGACCGTGGAAAAGTTTTCTGCCATTCATTTACATGTTAATTAGTAGTAAAAGGCATTTTTAGCTCACCTCACGAAGTGTGGGGGCTTATGTGTTACCCCGAGCGTCTGTGTCCTCGTCGGTGTCCGCGTCTGGTTAGGAAGAATGGTTTAAGTCCATTCCCACATCAACCATATTGGTATGTATGATGAATTTTGGGATGACAACTGCAATGCATGCTTCGGTTGCTTTCTGTGACCTACATTTTACACATGAGCGAATTGGTTAGGTAGAATGGTTTAAGTCCATTCCCACTTAGTGACATGTCCCACATCAACCATATTGGTATGTATGATGCATTTTAGGATGACAACAAGAATGCATGCTTCAGATGCTACTGATCTGTGACCTACATTTTACGCATGAGTGACTTGGTTAGGTACATGTAGAATGGTTCAAGTCCATTCCCCCTTACTGACATGACCCACATCAACCATATTGGTATAATATGTATGTATGATGCATTTTGGGATGACAACAACAATGCATGCTTCCGATGCTGACTGTGATCTGTATTTTACGCATGAGCGACTTGGTATAAGAATGGTCAAAGTTCATTCCCACTTACTGTCATGTATCACATCAACCATATTGGTATGCATGATGCATTTTGGAATGACAACAGCAATGCATGCTTTGGATGCCGACTCTGACCTATATTTTAGTCATGATGAGCGACTTGGTTAGGTAGAATGGTTAAAATCTATTCCCGCTACTGACATGTCCCACATCAAAAATATTTGACAGTATGATGCATTTTGGGATGGCAGCTACAGTACTAGTGAATGCTTTGGATGTGACTTACATTTTATGCATGAATGAATCTGTTCAAAAGAATGATTATAGTCCATTCCTGTTTACTGATATGTTTAACATGTGCCAATGCTGCGCAACGAGGTGAACCTGCTGTCTATGTCGTATTTAAGGAAAAGGGTGCCACTGCTGGGTAAATAACATTTTCTAAATGATTGCTATTACCCAAAACAACTTGTATATAATGAATTTAATTTTCCTAGAAATACAAAATTCATTAATTGCAACAGCAAATAAGAATGCAGAAATTTGAATCTCTTGCACAATGTTCAGTGTGCAAACGGAAAAAAAGATTTTAGAACAGTCAGGGGAATCACAGAAACAAGTGACTAGATAATCACTTATATAAGTGATTTTAGAGCTTTTCTTTTGAAAATCCTAAACAACCATAAAATGGCAAACTGTTGCAATGCCTTGCTTTGAAAACTCATGTGAACTATTTCTTATTATCGTCAAGTACATGTAAGCTATGAAATATGCAAAATTAGTATGCTATTTGACAAGATATTGAGAAAAATTAAGATTTTTGACAAAATTTGGCATTTTTTAGGTCATTTTGAAAGTCAATTGTCCATGTGAATATGAATTTTCCTGATACTCATGATAATTATTTTGGAAACTAGGATGTCTCAGCTTTAAGTTAAATCAATAAAAAAGTACTGTTCTCAAACAAAAAACAGCTGTTCTTGGGGCCCGAAAAAACCTGGTGTTTAGCTGTATGATCACTTATATAAGTGATTATTTAAATAAAAATTGATGAAATCACTTATAGAAGTGACAACCAGTAAATTAGTCCCTGTAGTCATCCAGCTTCATTTACGGAAAACAAAATTACCAAAGATACTATCAAGTCAATGTCTATCTTTAAAACATGAAAAGTCTTTGTCAAGCCACTAGAAAACCCAAATCATTGCTGCAAGTGCTTACCTTATCACTTGTATAGATGATTAAAAGGGAAAATCAAGAGAGACAACCCTTACTTTCCATTATTTGTCAAGATTTAGTCACTGCTAAAGGTGACTGAATGATCACTTGTTTTAGTGGTTCCCCTGACTGTAGAACACCTGTTTTCATGGAAGATAATGTTAATGAATAAATTACCAAGTACAGATGTACTGAGTACCAGGCAAATCAATGATATATGGAATATAGGACATTTTGTTTTTGATACAGACTTTATTGTGGCCAGTATCAAGTGAGCCCATAAGTCCATATCAAAAACAAATGTCCTATATTTCTTTTATCGGTAATTTACAATGAATTGAAATGAGGAGAAATTTTTATTTAGCACAGTCAATCTATTGTTTATTGCAATATGCATTCTTCATTCAAAGTATTACATGTATAAACACAACAAATAGTACAAATGAAGAGGAAAATACTTGTAAACAATATTTTTTTTAGTAAGCTGAGTACTCTTAGACCAAGAAATAGTGCACCATACACAATTTTCATTTAGTTATCTTGCTAGAACAGTAACATTCTATTTACAAAATCTAATAAATTATAAATATTTGATGCAATATTTTGTAATTTAATTTTTGTGTAAAAGTGTGGAGTGGTGGAACATTTTAGCTCACCTGACCCAAAGGGTCAGTGTGAGCTATTGCCATCACTTGGTGTCCATTGTCTGTCCGTCCTCTATCATTTCACATTTTCATCTTTTCCTCTGAAACCACTGGACCAAATTCAACCAAACTTTATAGGAATGATGTACATGTATGGAAGGTCCTTTTCAATAATTGCTCATTTCGTTCGGATCCGAAAAACAACATGGCCACCAGCGCAGAACTTAGTTTTAACATTGGACCCTAGTGGAAAAATCACATTTTCATCTTCTCCTCTGAAACTGCCGAAGCAAATTCAACCAAACTTAATAGGAATGATGTACTTAAGGTCCATAACAAAGATTGTTCATTTTGTTCCGATCCGATAAAAAAACATGGCTGACAGCTAGCGGTCACAGCGTGAAGCTTAGGTTAAACATTGGACCCTATAGGAACAAGAATATGTGTCTAACAGACACAATGCCCCGCCTCACACCTATTTTGAGCAATGCTATCTTTCATGATCAGTGAGGCATGAAGTTGGTGGCATGGGTAAATATTTGTTATGTTTTTTATTATTTATATCCTAATGTGTATTTATATGAAGTTTCATAATAGCATACATCCATCACAGAAAAGAAAAAAAACTTAAACCTGAGTTTAAATCTCATACTATCCCCCTTTTTCCATGATCAGTGAAGCATGAAATTGGTGGCCGGGATAAAAATTTTATTATGATTTCTGTTTAATTATACCCTAATGTGTATTTATACAAAGTTTCATAATAATAGCATACATCCTTCACAGAAAAAAACTTCAACCTAAGGGTAAACGTCATACTACCCCCTTTTTTCCATGATCAGTGAAGCATGAAGTTGGTGGCCAGGATAAATTTTTATTATGATTTTTGTTTAATTATACCCTAATGTGTATTTATACAAAAGTAATATGTTATATTACCCTCCTCCCCCACCGACTATTTTTTCCGTCCCTCAAAAATAGTCGGTAGTGGAGGTGGGTAATATAACATATTACTATTGTGTTTTAAAAAAAAACAGCCGGAGGTGGTAAAAAGCTACACAGAAAAAGTGATTAAAAAAAAAAAACACCCGGGAGTACACCGAATTGAAAACTCTATTGCGGGTCTAACACAGAAAAAAAAAAACAGCCGGAGGTTTAGTGAAGGAGAAAAAGTTTGGTGGGGAAAAGTGAGAAAAAAACCTAAAGAGTACCCCCTAAAATGTGTTTATTACTTCTACTAAAAAAGCAATTAATCTACTTGGTTAACCAATATCGACTATTTACATGATAACTTAGCAACAATCTAACATCATATTGATTACAATAGGCTATTCAAAAGGATGCTCCATTAAAAATTAAAATGACAAACCAAGTGTATTTGTAGTAGCTATTGATTTCAATTAATAGACTGCCATGTCAACAAACATAAAATTAATTGGAAAAGTGTTCTTTCAACTGATGCCAAGGTGTAATTTCATTTCATTGAAACGTAAGCAAGATGGCTTCACTCAAGGAAATTTCACAGTATCCAGACAACGCTATTTCATGGGCCATGTCAAAATATCAATGGAAGAACGCAAAAATTTTGAGGGTACTTTAAAGAATTTGAAAACGCTTTTGGGTGAAAAACCCGAAAAAAGGAATGAGAAAGATAGAAAATTGTTGTCATCTTCAGAGTTGTTTCAAAAGCATATTATACCATCAATTATAGAAGGAGTCAGGGAATTTGAAAATCTTGATGATTGTGGTCAGATTAAAAGTGTGGATATTAATTTAGATAATATGCGAACAGATTTTTGTAGAATGATGAGAAACGTGCTAAGGAGGACTTTATTAGATGGACACAAAAACAAAAGGTATGTCAAGCAACCGTTTATAAAGTACTAGTATATTCCTTATTGTATCAATGTAAACCAAATACACTTTACATGTTTATTTACCTGGTTGTTAATATATTTTTCCAATAAATATTGGAAAATCAATATGATATGAGTTGTCTTCCCCCAACCTGGAATATAAATTTCACATTCCAATTTCTACACGGTACAAAAAAGAATTTCAGGAATGTTGGCGGGAAATTTAAATTCTTTTGTTAAATATAAAAAGTTTTTTCCGAAAAATTTTAAAATGTAAATTATGAAAAAGTAAAAATAATACCCTTAAAAATGAAGCAACCAACAGCCCCAGATTTATATCCAGAATTACCTACAGAAGATGGACAAAATTATAGATTACAAAAAATAACAGAAATAGAAAAAAACATTAATAAATGAGAGAGATTAACGTAAATCACTATACAAAAAATATAAACGAGGAGTTAATGCAACGGATGGTGTCGATACAAGTCTTATTTCAACATTTGTTGTTTTAGCAGGTGTAGGAATTGCAGTTCCTTTTTTACTTCCCATACAAATTACAGCTGTTGTATGTGGAAGTTTGAGTGGTTTAGTTAAACTTGTTAGACGTAAACTTACAACAAAATCAAAAAAACATTATGAAATTAAAACAATGGCAGAGAGTAAGTTAAAAAAATTCAAAGATCTTCTTAGTTACTTAACTAGTCCAATTAGAACCAAACTTAACTAGAAGTGGTGCCATCAGAAAAGATGGCCATCCCCGCACTCACCTGTTTGACACAGAAAACAGTCATTATTGACCCTTGGGGTAATTTTCCTCAACATTTTTAAAATCAAATTATTTATAGTCACTACTTTTTCTAAGAAAGTATACAAGGATATACGGTTGCTAGGTAGAATTTCCAAAAATTAGTGGTCTTTGACACTTTCATGAAATTTACCAAATTTGGAATCAATTATTTTGAAAATCCGATCGGTGAAAATGATTGCCCTAATCGAAACAAATCCTAACACTATTGTTGTTAGGTAAAATTCCAAAAAATAAGTGGTCTTTGACACTTTCAGGAAATTTACCAAAATAGGAATCAAACATTTTTGAAAACCAATTGGTGAAAATGTTTGCCCAAATAGAAACAAATCCTAACAGTATGGTTGCTAGGTAGAATTCCAAGAAATAAGTGGTCTTTGAGACTTTCAGGAAATTTACCAAAGTCGGAACCGGAATCAAAATTCTGAAACTTTATTGCGCATCTGCAGCATAAATGCAACAATTCTATAACAAAATTATAACAGTAAATCCAAATATGTAGGAGGAGTTCTACTGACAAGCTCACATATATAAAACAGACATCATGGGGCCTCTTGTTTGCACCAAGACCAATATCAAAAATCCGAAAGATTATTGCGCATCTGCAGCATATATGCAACAATTCTATAACAGAATTAAAACACTAAATCCAAAAATGTGCGAGGAGTTCCACTGACAAGGTCCATCTAATGGACAGACGGATGGACGGACGGGACCAAAACAATATCCCCGCATTTTCTTCAGAAAAGTGCGGGGATAATTACAATGATCCTTAGATGTTCCCTTCCAAGAACAAAGTGGGCCAGCAATGAACATAGCTTGACATTAGACCCTGTGGAAAACACACTCGGAGATCTTCTGCTTAGAAAGTATGCCCAGTTTCAACAAAGCTTAGTCCCAATGATCCTTAGATGGTCACCTCTGAAAATGGTATCCAACAGGAAATGGTACCTCATCAAAATGGCGGCAAACAGGAAACATAGTTAACATTGGACCTTAAGAGAAACACATTCGAAAATCTCAGAAACTATAGATGATATTCCACTTTCAAATTTTTGGGTAATTGTCGACATCTTACCCCGAATCTACTGGAAACTGGTACCTGACGTCAGTTGAGCGTAATCTAGGAATCCTCCAATTTATTTTCTTGACCTACATTTGTAAAATAAATTGGTTGGAAATGACCCTCCTGGGATAATTTGTTGATTTATGACATGTTCGGCTTTTTTCAAATCATAAATACCTTTCATATGTTGATTGAAGAATTTATTCACTTTGCCCTCATACAGCAGGACGCCATTTTTACCCCGTTTGACCTCTTTGACCCGCCATTCTAATACCCGGAACGTTCCGGAATTGGACTTTTGGAAGAACGTTTATTAGTCCAGCAAGAAACGAACTTTGTCACTGTGGTCCTTATAGATGGTCTTTATTAAGGCATCTGGCAAAAAGGGATACCTCTCCAAAGATGGCTGCCTTGGGGGAACATTGTTTTACGTAAGACCCTTTATAGAGAACATACAGTTTTCAAATCAAACTCAATAGTCACAATGGTCCTTAGATGATCCACTCTGAAAAAGGAAAAACCTTTCAATTGATCCTCATAACTTTGACCATTTGCTGTGACTAAAAGTTGGTCTAAAGATAAATATATTTAAGAGGAAACAAAGAGGAAACAAAATATTATTTAGCATTTGCTAATTTCTGGGACAATATTTGAGGGTCCTCATGGGGGGGGGGGGTCCTAGGAATCAAATAATCATGAAATTTTTGCCTTGGTAATGAAATAATCATTAAATTTTTACCTTGGTAATCAATAAAGTTTTGGCTTAGTACAAAATGTAATCAAAAAGTATATAAAAACGCAAGGAAATAATCAAATAATCATTAAATAAATGACCTCGTAATCAAATAATCATTAAATAAACGACCTCGTAATCAAATAATCATTAAATAAATGACCTCGTAATCAAGAAACCCATGAAGGGCCTCCATATTGCATCATTTGATGCAACATACCTTTTTCTTTTACTAAATTTTGTATACAGAAATAATGATATCTATTAGAACATGTATCTGGATATCTACAGAATTTGTTGTGAAATTCTATTTTATACGTGTAGGTTCAGTTGTCATAATTTAACATTAGGTATATCTTTCGAGTGGTACAAATGTAAGTTGTGTGTATCTCTGGTGATTTGTAATTTCAGTTGGTACCAGAATTGATACATTAAATTGTAATTCTCAGAAGCTCATAAACCACTATTCATGATAAAGGTTTCTTCTACAGCTGCTTCTATGGGGGACACAAGTGTTTCATTCTGGGGTTTCATTAAGCACAATATTGTTTATACAGTTGACATACTTTTATACTCATTGTTGCAGAGTATGAATTGTGACTAAAAATTTATACATGATTTGCTAGTTTGTTCAACAGAGAATTATAATTGTTCAACAGACAAAACACGACAGAGACACTTATTTCATTATCTTTTTATGAACATACATATGTGCTAAGATAACAATGTCCATGCAAGGATTTGTATAGAAATACTTGGTCCATGCAACCATGAAGTGTTTAAAGCAAAAACAACATTCAGTGATTTACTAATTTGCTAATTATGATCAATAACTGGTTGGTTGATCCAAATAAATGATACAACACAGGTTTTGCATTATGTTTTCATCTGATTAAACAACATTCTGATTTCAGAATTGACCTCCAAATTTTATATAACTTGTTGCAATTTTTGCAATATTTCCACGTTTTAACAAGTAGAAATTGGTTGCTTTGAAAATATCCTGTAATTTAAAAAGAATATGTCAAAGTTGTAACTAAAGTTGAAGATGAGTGTAATTTTCTATTAAATAGTGAATTAAATAAATAAAAATAAAGAGATTATCAGAAAACAAAAAATTGAACTTTCCAATATTCAAAAACCTCTCTCCATTTCAAAAAGTAAGTTTCCTTCTCATTAATCCATACTCTACCCATGGCGGGCATGACCGGTGATTTGTAACTTTATAATATTCTGTCGCATTATTATAGGGTCCACATCTGTGCAAGAGACACCCTTTGACTTATGAATACTTGTACCGATACATGACAATTTTTACATAAGTCTGGTACTTGTCATTTGATCAGACTTTTCAGTTGATTTAAGAATAAGTACATTTCTGGGGTTGGGGAGGCACACACCTCTTCAGATAGATAAATTTATTTTGTGAAGGGTCAGTTCAACATTCAACATTTGAAAGTGATAAACTGCAGCTTTCCTAATCTTGATGAATGACTGATAGTCACATAAATTCTTAAGTACTTTTGCTTATTTCACACTTAATTATTTTTACAAATCTAATACAAAATTTATTATACCCCCCCGCAAACAAAGTTTGGGGGGTATATAGGAATCACCCTGTCTGTCTGTCCGTCCGTCTGACCGTCTGTCCGTCTGTCCACACTTCTCGTAAGCGCAACTCCTCTTAAACCACTTGAAGGATTTTGATGAAACTTTACACAAAGGAAGGACACTATATGGAGATGTGCATGAAGAAATATAATTATTGTTCAAAACCAGGAAGGGGAGATAATTGGACTTCGACTATTTGTTGATTCCCCATGTATGGGTCACCTCGTAAGCGCAGCTCCTCTTAAACCACTTGAAGGAATTTGATGAAACTTCAGACAAAGTAAGAACACTATTAGGAGATGTGCATGAAGGAATATAATTATTGTCCGAAACCAGGAAGGGGAGATAATTCGACTTTGACTTTTCGTTGATTCCCTATTTATGGGTTACCTCGTAAGCGCAACTCCTCTTAAACCACTAAAAGGATTTTGATGAAACTTTACACAAAGGAAGGACACTATATGGAGATGTGCATGAAGAAATATAATTATTGTTCAAAACCAGCTGACTGACTTTTCGTTGATTCCCTATTTATGGGTTACCTCGTAAGCGCAACTCCTCTTCAACCACTTAAAGGATTTTGATGAAACTTTACACAAAAGAAGGACACTATATGGAGATGTGCATGAAGAAATATAATTATTGTTCAAAACCAGGAAGGGGAGAAAATTGAACTTCGACTTTTCGTTGATTCCCCATGTATTGGTTACCTCGTAAGCGCAACTCCTCTTAAACCACTTGCGCAACTCCTCTTAAATAACTTGAAAGAATTTAATGAAACTTTACACAAAGTAAGAACACCATATGGAGATGTGCATGAAGGCATATAATTATTGTCAGAAACCAGGACAGGGAGATAATTCAACTTTGAGTTTTCATTGATTCCCTACGTATGGGTTACCTCTTACGCACAACTCCTCTTAATCCACTTGAAGGATTTTGATGAAACTTTAGACAAAGGAAGAACACTATATGTAGATGTATAAAATGTCAAATAGGCTGAAAAGGGTGAATTTTATATTTGTCTGATTTAGACAGAGTGTTTTCATTGGAACCCTTGTGAAAAGTTTTTTTCTTGAAGATTATATCATTGTGTCCACACTTGTACTGTGTCTGCACCTGTTTTGTGTCCACACCAACTTAATTTTGCACTTACCATATCGATTCAGGGTTCAATGAGCGGGGGGTATCTTTGGCTGCCATTCGGCGACAGCTCTTGTTGTTTTTCTTTTCAAGTCCAGAAAATTTATTGTTTTTCTTGTCAAGTCCAGAATTTTATGTATTCGCTCCCAGAGAAAATATGCTATAGATATTATAGGTAAAAACTCTTAAAAAATCCCAAACTGAAACAAAGGTTTGTTTAAAAAAAAAAATTACACATTAAATTCTCGTTTAAGAGAACCACAAATTTTAGTTTGACTTGGATTATTTATTTTATTGATTTTGACAGTTTTATCTATAGAATTTTTATATACTTTTTCCATGTCAGAAGCATTGGGTGGGGGGGGGGGGGGGGGGGTGCTGGGAGTTTTTAGAAAAAATTGTCTGGCTTTGATTTTTGCTTAAAAAAAATCCCAGCCCTTCTGAAAATCAAACAGTCTGTGCCTTAAGGGACATTTAGAGCCAATGCTGCCAGTCCTACAGCAGCAGACATATATTTTGAAAAAAAAAAACTAAACCATATATAATATTATTTCACTGATTCTAGCTATTGATTTGAGAGGGTCATTAACCTAAAAGGATTCATAAATAAAAGATTTACAATAATAAGATTTAACTTTGTTTGATGACCTGTAAGGGATTTACACTATTTGTTTTGAAAAGGGGTTAAAGATTTTGGAATGTGTGAAAATTACATAACATATTGAATGAGCATCAGCTTTCAAGTGTTATTGAAATTGATCAATGGGATATATGGTAGCCAAGGGTATGGTCTTTTTACTTCATTCACAATTTCAATGATATTTTCAATTGATTTTGAGAAATCTTGTTAAAATTTTCTTTTGTAAATAACAGAAGGAATATAACCAAAATAAAATAAAATAAAATAAACCAAAAACAAAAAAGTAAAAAACAGAAAAACAACAAAAACAAAATATCAAAATAAAAAAAAAGGAAAAAATAACCTGCTCCTCTATGATTGCACTTTTTTATTCACTTAGAAATTTTTAAAATTAATCAAATAGTTGGTGTTTGGGTAAAGTATTCCAATTATACAATACCCAATTTATTGCTCACTCAGCATAGGCTTATTAAAAAAATATGTCAATTATTTAGGGCAGTGATCTTTATCAGTAAAAAAATAATGACACCAATATCTTAAGAAATTTGACACCTTTCTTAGTGTACTGTTTCAATTTTATTGACTGTCAAGCTGTGAGGAAATGTGTAAGGCCAAAATGTACATACATAATATTTACACAGTAATCAGGAGGTGTCATGTATCATCCTCTGGCATTTATCAGTGTTGGGTTTTTACATAATTATTTTTAACAATGATGTTCAAGTCAAGGGCCATGTGCTTTTGGCAAAGTTGCATTTGTAAGTATATAGAAATTGTTGCATTTTTTTTCATTTTTTATGCAAAAAAGCTTACTTTGGAAAATTATGAAGTACTGCAGTGAGCCAGAATAAGTAACTTTCATATTATGTACATATTATGTTTATATATTGTATAATTATTGATATATAATATATATATGTTTTATGCTGTACACCAACATGAATTTAAATGAAAACAGCTGTTTCAATTCATTTTTATACCCCACGCAACGAAGTTGCGGAGGGTATATAGTTTTTGACTGGTCCGTCAGTCCGTCCGTCCGTCCGTCAGTCCGTCCGTCATCAAGTGGGTACACTATTTGTCCGGATAACTCCTCCTACAGTTTTTAAGCTAGGAAGTTTTTATTTTGCNTGCTATTTTTCTAAATATGTCAAATCTTTATTTTTCAGTGGATTTCGATGGGATTTTTTTCTTTGGATTCCTCTTGATCTAAGCTTTCAGTAGTATGTCAACGGATTTTTTGTATGTCTTGCCGTTTCTGAGCTACAAGGGTTCAAAGGGGCCAAAAATGGAATTTTTCTAAATATGTCAAATCTTTATTTTTCATCAGATTTCGATGGGATTTTTTTCTTTTGATTCCTCTTGATCTAAGCTTTCAGTAGTATGTCAA
>MJUU01016993.1:5659-21553 GCA_002080025.1 Modiolus philippinarum | reverse complement strand
TTTTTTTCTAAAAAAAAATATTTTGGATCTGATTTTATGTGAAAAAAATATTTTGGCTGCCAACATGCTGAAAAAATATTTTCTGAAGGAGGCTTTCTGCCGAAAAAAAATAATGTTAATTTTGAAGAAAAAAATATTTTGTTGATACGCGTGCAAAAAATGAATAAAAATTTTCTGTCCAGAAAAAAAAACCATAACCCCCCCCCTTTCAGGTTAAATGGTCGGTCCCTAAGCACCTGTCGTACTCTGTAATTTCAGATCGACATATTTAAATGTGAATGGAGTCCAGTACTCGCTCCAAGGTTTTATTTTCATGCTAGTAAGACTCAACCTCGTGGGGTTTTCGGTCAAGTATTCCAAGTATTCCAAATGCTAGTCCTTATTTGTCCGTAATGTACCAATAAATGTTAAAATATACTGTATTAATGACCATCCTGATAACCTTTTACCCAAACTTAAGGGAATGTTCCTACTGCTATGTGCAAGAACATGATAATCTCTTCTTTATGACAACGACAATTTGTATACAAGGATTGTAGCCGCCAAGTTCAGTTGATCCTGGAGGCAATACACATCACTTCAACTACTGTTTCTGATTCTGCTGTTGAATAAGATAAAAGCAAATTTCACACACCGTGGAGAAGTTGTAACAAGTGTCTCATAACATAATACAAAAAATACCAATGTTGCATAAAAACAGTAAAATTTCGTTATGCTGCACACGTGTTTCAAGGAGTAACCTCTCATCAGCAGCATTAAAATCAAATAATTTAATTGGAAAGCCATAATCCAAAAGTTGTCAAAAAAGAAGTACTCATTACCAAAAAAAATCGAAATAGAAAGCCAAATCCAGTACCAAGGACATCTACCGAGTGCCATACAAGGAATGAATGTTAAAAAATGGATGACAGGAAACACCTACAGTGCCGTCTGAAAATTATAATTAAATGCAACAATTTGCAAGGGAACTACACAAGATTGATTGATTGATTAGTTAGAGTTTAACGTCCAATGAGCAATATTTCAGCTATATCAGGACGAGAACAAGTTAATCAATTCAAAACAAATTGTAAGTAAAAGAAGAAAGAAATAAAGGTGGAAGGGACAACNACAACGATAGGAACTCGGGACAGCCGGACTTGGTACCGGCACTAGCAAAAGCCAGCGGTAGGGTTAAACCGCTTTATGGGTACCCAAACCTCCCCTTTATCTGTCCCGTTCCCCTATAGTATAAAAACATGAAGCCTAAGTGTTTTTAAGCGTTTAGAATTTTGATAAAAGCAGTAAATTTCTATGACACGCAGGGTAAAATTTTCATGTCAGACAAGTCTGACTATCGGGCTGGTGAATACCCTCGGGGAAGTCTGGTCGACCAGCAGTGGTATCGGCCCAATGGTTCAAAATACAAGAAATACCGATGTTGCATAAAAACAGTAAAATTTCGTTATGCTGTACACGTGTTTCAAGGAGTAACCTCTCATCAGCAGCATTAAAATCAAATAATTTGGAAAGCCATAATCCAAAAGTTGTCAAATAAGAAGTACTCATTACCAAAAAAATCGAAATAGGAAGCCAAATCCAGTACCAAGGACATCTACCGAGTGACATACAAGGAACGAAGCCTTAGTATTTTTAAGCGTTTCGAATTTTGATAAAAGCAGCAAATTTCTATGACACGCAAGGTAAAATTTATCGGGCTGGTGAATACCCTCGGGGACCTCTGGTCAACCAGCGGTGGCATCGGCCCAATGGTTCAAAATAAATCAGACGAAGATACTCAACACTTGAATCATTTTATGGTGTAATTTGCTACCCATCAAAGTTTGACATTCAATAAATATCTCGTTTTCGTTGTTTAGTTAAGCAGGGAAAGAAGTAACTTGATTGTATAGGTCGCAAGGTGTGTGCTACGTTGACTTTGGTTCCTGGTCCCCCAGACTAGGAAGGCCTCTCCATTACCTCCTATATGTCTGTATTATCTGCTCACAGGCAGGGGTATCGTTAGTACCAGCTAACTCCTTGTCGCCAGGTTTAAGTCAACTGTGTTTTAGAACTGCCCCGTTCTAAAAGCAATTGTAAACACATTTCAACTCAATAACGCATAGGTAAGAATGTGATATTTCAACCACAATTTTATGAATATGAGTGCAGATTTTGCCTGACAACAAGTACTATAGTTAACTGGTCAGAGAAATATGATCGCTTTTTCTGCAAAGTTTCAAGAGGACATATTCCGACCTTTCTGTTCATTCTGTGATGGTTTTCATGTACCACAGATAAAACTAAAGCCATCTTAAATCAGATGACGAAAATTTCTGGAGAGTTGAAATATGGCATTTACATGATGCATCAGCTGCATTTCTATACAGAGTAAACATATTTTATTTTACTTAACATATTGCAATGATGCAATAACATAACTAAAGAAATCGAAAAAGAGCTTTAAAACTATGCTTATCCCAACACGGGCAATTCCATCAGATAACGTATAGGATGAAAGGTTAAGTAAATGTAAACGAGACAAAATCTAAATCAATACAGAGAATATGAACTTTGCTGTTTGTTCTATAATCAAGACTTAATTTTGGATGATAAACTTCTCACTCGTGGAATCAATGTAAGCTTTCCATTAAATGGTACTCCGAAACATTATTATTTTTTATCATTATATTTTTATTATATTTTAAAATTAATTCTGTTAACAATCACCTGTCACTCATCTTTCATTACTACTATTTCACTGATTTCACAACCTATCTTTCACTAATTTCACAACCTATCTTTCACTAATTTCACTACCTATCTCACTAATTTCACAACTTATCTTTCACACAATTTACGTCGAGTCGTCATGTTCGTCTGTTGTTGTATTTATTTTTATTTAAATTTTCAAAGTACCAAAATAGTAAAACGCACATTGTTCCAAGAAGTAACAAGACTTTCATCCAAAATCACAATTTTTACTGAGTTGATTTATAATGCAGGGGTCAATGTTAAACTATATGCACTCATTTGTGTATCAATGTTAAACTACGTAACCAGTTGAAATATCACCTTTATAAAAAAAGCTATATGTATCTGTTTATATATCACTAAGAGGCCAATGTTAAACCAAGAAATCATGTAAAGCCATATGTTAAACTAAGTATCAATTTTGTACAGGCCAAATTAAATTGATGTATAGAAAGTAAAAGCTTAATTTGAGACAAAAGTATATTTAATTGATGTATTCTATATCCTGTCCAAGCTAATGTCCGGTCAAGTTGATGTATCTTGCCAGGGCAACGTTGAAGTTGATGCATCCTGAGGATGCCAATGTTAAAGTTGGTGTATCCTGTAGAGGCCAATGTTAAAGTTGGTGTATCCTGTCAAGGCCAATGTTATAGCGATGTAATGATCCTGTCAAGGCCAATGTTATAGCAATATAATGATCCTGTCAAGGCCAGTGTTTTAGTGGTGCAATGGTCCTGTCAAGACCAATGGTAAAGTTTATGCCAATGTTAAAGTTGGTGTATCCTGTAAAGGCCAATGTAAAGGTTTATGCCAATGTTAAAGTTTGCTTATTCTGTCAAGGTCATTGGTAAAGTTGGTGCACCCTGTCGAGGCAAATGTTAAGTTGGTGTAATGATCATGTCAAGGCCAGTGTTAAAGTTTATGCCAATGTTAAGGTTGGTGTACCCTGCCAAGGCCAGTGTTAAATTTGGTGTATTCTGTCTCAAGGCCACGGTCAAAGTTTGTATATCCTTTCGAGGCCAATGTTACAAGTTGGTGCAACCTGTCTCAAGGCTAATGTCTGAGTTGGTTAACCCTATCGAGACCAATGTTTCAGTTGGTGTAACATGTCAAGGCCAATGTTAAAGTTGGTTTATCCTGTCAAGGCCAATGTTAAAGTTGGTTTATCCTGTCAAGGCCAATGTTAAAGTTGGTTTATCCTGTCAAGGCCAATTTTAAAGTTGGTTTATCCTGTCAAGGCCATGCAATTTTAAAGTTGGTGTATCCTGTAGAAGGTGTAACCTGTAGAAACCAATGTTAAAGATGGTGTATTCTGTCAAGGCCATTTTCAAGTTGGTTGAACGATCCTGTCAAGGCCAATGAAGATCCTGCCAAGGCCAATGACGATCCTGTCAAGGCCAATATTAAGTTGGTGAAACGATCCTGTCAAGGCCAATGTTAAAGTTGTCATATCCTATCATAGCCAATGTTAAAGTTTATGCCAATGTTAAAGTTGGTGTATCATATGAAGGCCAAGTTAGAATTGGTGTAACCTGTCAAAGCCAATGTTAAAGTTGGTGTAATGTATCATATGGGGCCTATGTTAAATTTGGTGTATCCTGTAGAGGGGATGTTAATGTTGGTGTATTCTGAGGAGGAGATGTTAATGTTGGTGAATCCTGTGGAGGACAATGTTGGAGTTGATGTTTCCTGTGGGGGTCCATTTTAAAGTTGGTGAATCCTTTCAGGGCCAATTTTAAAATTGATGTATCCCGTGGGCCAATGTAAAAGTTGATGTACCCTGTAAAGGCCAATGTTCAAGTAGTATCCGATGGGGGCCAATATTAAAGTTGGTGTATTCTGTGGGCCAATGTCTAAGTTGGTGTACACTGTAAAGGCCAATGTTGGGGTATCCTGTGGAGGCCTATGTTAAAGTGGGTGTATTCTGCCAAGGCCAATGTTGAAGTTGGTGTATCCTTAATATTAAACAACATGAGCTATTTGATTTTTGAACTTCACAACAGGTTAATAGTTATTTGTTCAAGGTTAATGATTCCCAGCTAGTACTTTGGTACCCATCATTACTGAAACAGGTTACCATGACAAAAAGAACCCGAAATGAAATCCTTTAAAAATATTTTTAACTTCATAAAATTTGAAGTCAAGAAAAATTACATTTATACGCAATTCCATTTATTATTTTCAAAATAAGAGTTTTTTAGAAATTAAGAATTTAAATGAAGATTGGTTTAAGTCAAATTTATAAGTAGTAACCAAACATTTGGCTCAAAATCTGAAAATAATTTCTGAAAATCTACCAACTTGTTGAAATTTAGAAGACCATTACCACATTAGTTTGTGAAATGTGCAGATGAAGAAATGTTAATGCATAATGTTAATAATTATTAAAGTATTACATAAATTTCAACAAGTCTGTAAAATTAAAAATAAAAAATAAAGCAAAAACAAAAAAACAAAAATTGATTGAATTGCTTTAAATTACATTTTCAGCAGTTTTAGTCCATCATGGTAGTCAGTCTAAGTGATGAAAGAAACTCAAAAGTATAGAGAAAACCAATGACCTTCGAGTATATAACTAAACCCTTGTTGCGAGTCTTTACAAGTAGAGTGCACCCTTTAATGTTGCTTACATTACAGGACAAAAAATCCCCTAGGAGGCTTGTAAAGACTGTGATTCTAGGGGTTAACTATCTTTACCAAGCATTTCATATTGTTCAGTATATTTGGGTAAGAAATAAGGGACATGTTCGAATGTTAAACTAAATCTTCCTTGGTGGTAAAATTGATATTATCACTTAGTTCTACACAATTTTGGAAGGACCTCATCCTCATACCCAATATTTCAATGTTAAACTTAGTTCCACACAATTTTGGATGGACATCATTCCCATAACCAATATTTCAATGTTAAACTTAGTTCCGCACAATTATGGATGGACATCATTCAATTCTCATAACCAATATTTCATGCTAAACTTAGTTCTACACAATTTTGGATGTACATCATTCTCATAACCAATATTTCAATGTTAAACTTAGTTCCACACGATTTTGGATGGACATCATTCCATTCTCATAACCAATATTTCATGTTTAACTTACTTCTGCTCAATTTGGGATGGTCATCATTCTTTTAACCGATATTACAACGTTAAAATTGGTTCCACACAATTTTGGATGGTCTTTATTATTATATTGATTGATTGATTGAATATTGTTTAACGTCTAATCAGCAATATTTCAGCTATATCAAGACGAGAACAAGTTTGTAAATAAATAATCACTTTGGGGTATGGAAAGGGTCATGGGAGGGGAAATTCTGACTGTCACTGAAAAAGTAGGGTGAAATCGAAAAGGGAGGAGAATTTAGCTCTTTATTCTTATAACCAATATTTCAATGTTAAACTGAGTTCCACACAATTTTGGATGGTCATCATTCTTATAACCATTATTGCATGTTAAACTGAGTTCCACACAATTTGGATGGATATCATTCTTATAACCAATATTTCATGTTAAACTGACTTCCACACAATTGTGGATGGTCATCATTCTTATAACCAATATTTCAATGTTAAACTTAGTTCCGCACAATTGTGGATGGTCATCATTCTTATAACCAATAGTTCCGCACAATTGTGGATGGTCATCATTCTTATAACCAATATTTCAATGTTAAACTTAGTTCCGCACAATTGTGGATGGTGTCATCATTCCATTCTCATAACCAATATTTCATGCTAAACTTAGTTCTACACAACTTTGGATGGACATCATTCTCATAACCAATATTTCAATGTTAAACTTAGTTCCACACGATTTTGGATGGACATCATTCCATTCTCATAACCAATATTTCTTGTTAAACTTACTTCTGCTCAATTTGGGATGGTCATCATTCTTTTAACCGATACTATGTTAAAATTGGTTCCACACACTTTTGGATGGTATTTATTCTTATAACCAATATTTCAATGTTAAACTGAGTTCCACACAATTTTGGATGGATATCATTCTTATAACCATTATTTCATGTTAAACTAGGTTCCACACAATTTTGGATAGTCATCATTCTTATAATCAATATTTCAATGTTAAACTTAGTTCCACACAATTGTGGATGGTCATCATTCTTATAACCAATATTTCAATGGTAAACTAAGTTCCACACTATTTTGGATGGTCATCATTCTTATAACCAATATTTCAATGGTAAACTAAGTTCCACACAATTTTGGATGGTCATCATTCTTATATCCATTATTTCCATTTTAACTTAGCTTCACACAATTTTAAATGGTCATAATTCTTGTAACCAATATTTCAATGTTAAACTTAGTTCAACACGATTTTGGATGGTCATCATTTATATAACCAATATTTTAATGTTTAACTGAGTTCTGTACAATTTAGGATGGCCATCATTCTGAGAACCAATATTTCAATGTTAAACTTCGTTCTGCATAATCTGAATGTTCATCTTTCTTATATCCAATATTTCAATGTTAAAACAGTTCTTATAATGTTAAATTTAGTTCCACACAATTGTGGATGGTCATCATTCTTATAACCAATATTTCATGTTAAACTTAGTTCCACACAATTTTGGATGGTCATCTTTCTTATAACCAATATTTAATGTATAAACGAGTTCCACACAATTTTGGATGGTCATCTTATTTATAACCAATATTTCAATGGTAAACTTAGTTCATCATAATTTTGGATGGTCATCTTTCTTATAACCAATATTTCATGTTAAACTGAGTTCCATACAATTTTGGATAGTCATCTTTCTTATAACCAATATTTCATGTTAAACTTAGTTCCACTCAATTTTGGATGGTCATCATTCTTATATCTATTATTTCCATTTTAAC
Source organism: Modiolus philippinarum (assembly GCA_002080025.1). Taxonomy (NCBI): domain Eukaryota; kingdom Metazoa; phylum Mollusca; class Bivalvia; order Mytilida; family Modiolidae; genus Modiolus; species Modiolus philippinarum. The sequence goes on along the minus strand of MJUU01016993.1, from coordinate 13,940 downwards.
TTAGCTTCACACAATTATGGACGGTCATAATTCTTGTGACCAATATTTCAATGTTAAACTGAGTTCCACACAATTTTGGATGGTCATCATTCTTATAACCAATATTTCAATGTTAAACTGAGTTCCACACAATTTTGGATGGTCATCATTCTTATAACCAATAATGGTAAACGGAGTTCCACACAATTTTGGATGGTCATCATTCTTATAACCAGTAATGGTAAACTGAGTTCCACACAATTTTGGATGGTCATCATTCTTATATCCATTATTTCCATTTTAACTTAGCTTCACACAATTTTGGATGGTCATAATTCTTGTAACCAATATTGCAATGTTAAAATTAGTTCAACATGATTTTGGATGGTCATAATTTCAATGTTAAACTTAGCTCCACACAATTTTGGATGGTCATCATTTATATAACCAATATTTTAATGTTTAACCGAGTTCCATTCAATTTAGGATAGCAATCATTCTCAGAACCAATATTTCAATGTTAAACTTCGTTCTCCACAATTTTGGATGGTCATCTTTCTTATAACCAATATTTCATGTTAAACTTAGCTCCACACTATTTTGGATGGTCATCTTTCTTATAACCAATATTTAATGTAAGTCATCTTTCTTATAACCAATATTTAATGTTAAACTGAGTTCCACACAATTTTGGATGGTCATCATTCCTATAACCAATAATGGTAAACGGAGTTCCACACAATTTTGAATGGTCACCATTCTTATAACCAATATTTCAATGGTAAACTAAGTTCCACACAATTTTGGATGGTCATCATTCTTATATCCATTATTTCCATTTTAACTTAGCTTCACACAATTTTGGATGGTCATCATTTATATAACCAATATTTAAATGTTTAACCGAGTTCCGTTCAATTTAGATTAGCAATCATTCTCAGAACCAATATTTCAATGTTAAACTTTGTTCTGCACAATTTGAATGTTCATCTTTCTTATATCCAATATTTCAATGTTAAAACAGTTCTTATAATGTTAAATTTAGTTCCACACAATTTTGGATGGACATCATTCTTATAACCAATAGAGTTGTGTACAANGGATGGTCATCATTCTTATATCCATTATTTCCATTTTAACTTAGCTTCACACAATTTTGGATGGTCATAATTCTTGTGACCAATATTTCAATGTTAAACTGAGTTCCACACAATTTTGGATGGTCATCATTCTTATATCCAATATTTAATGTTTAACCGAGTTCCGTTCAATTTAGGATAGCCATCATCCTTATAGCCAATATTTCATGTTAAACTTAGTTCCACACAATTTTGGATAGTCATCATTCTTATAACCAATATTTCAATGTTAAACTGAGTCCCACACAATTTTGGATGGTCATCTTTCTTATAACCAATATTTAATGTTTAACCGAGTTCCGTTCAATTTAGGATAGCCATCATTCTTATAACCAATATTTCAATGTTAAACTGAGTTCCACACAATTTTGGATGGTCATCTTTCTTATAGCCAATATTTCATGTTAAACTTATTTCCACACAATTTTGGAGTCATCTTTCTTATAACCAATATTTCATGTTAAACTGAGTTTCACACTATTTTGTATGGTCATCCTTCTTATAACCAATATTTCAATGTTAAACTTAGTTCCACACAATTTTGGATGGTCATCATTTATATAACCAATATTTTAATGTTTAACCAAGTTCCGTTCAATTTAGGATGGTCATCATTCTCAGAACCAATATTTCAATGTTAAACTGAGTTCCACACAATTTTGGATGGATATCATTCTTATATCCAATATTTCAATGTTAAACTTAGTTCTGCACAATTGTGGATGGACCTCATCCTAATAACAAATATTTCAATGTTAAACTGAGTTGTGCACAATTTTGGATGTTCATCATTCTTATAACCAATATATTTCAATGTTAAACTTCGTTATGCACAATCTGAATGTTCATCTTTCTTATATCCAATATTTCAATGTTAAAACAGTTCTTATAATGTTAAAATTAGTTCCACACAATTTTGGATGGAACCAATAACATAGTTCCACACAATTGTGGATGGACGTCATTCTTATATCCAATATTTCAATGTTAAACTTAGCTCCATACAATTTTGGATGGTTATCATTCTTGAAACCAATATTTCAATGTTAAACTGAGTTGTGCACAATTTTGGATGTTCATCATTCTTATAACCAATATATTTCAATGTTAAACTTAGTTCCATACAATTTTGGATGGTCATCTTTCTTATAACCAATATTTCAATGTTAAAACAGTTCTTATAATGTTAAGTTCAAAACAATTTTGGATGGACATCCTTATTGTAACCAATAACTTAGTTCCACACAATTTTGGATGGAACCAATAACTTAGTTCCACACAATTGTGGATGGTCATCATTCTTTTATCCAATATTTCAATGTTAAACTGAGTTGTGAACAATTTTGGATGTTCATCATTCTTATAACCAATATTTCAATGTTAAACTGAGTTCCACACAATTTTGGATGGATATCATTTTTATATCCAATATTTCAATGTTAAACTTAGTTCTGCACAATTGTGGATGGACCTCATCCTAATAACAAATATTTCAATGTTAAACTGAGTTGTGCACAATTTTGGATGTTACCAATATATTTCAATGTTAAACTTAGCTCCATACAATTTTGGATGGTCATCCTCATAACCAATATACTAACGATAAACTTAGTTCCGCACTATTTGAGATGATAATCATTCTCATTATTCTAAACTTTGTGTGGCATTATTTTGGATGGTGTGAAATGTGTGAAGTAGTAACGTTGTTTGACTACCTGTTGTAGCCAGGTGAGTGAGTGTAAAATAGTAAGGAGATCTACTGGGAGATCTCCCGTGACAGGACCACCGTGTCCATGTCGCCGTACTTAAATGTGCTCCAGACATTTAGGTACGTATGATGGGGGACGTTGTACACATTACAGCACACATGTACATCCGAGAACCCCAAACCCGGAATTCGATACAGCAGAAGCCGTATCGACTTAACTTTATCATACGTATTACCAAAATGTCTTTGTATGTAGTAAATATTCAATGAAAGTTACACCAAGCTATACAAAAATGCAATTATCATAGTGACTTCAAACGTGTTGTTCCTGTATTTGTGGAGACTTTGTCTCATGTGAATTAACTCCATATCCTTTCATTGTTTTTCCGATTTTCTGTGTCGGGCATACTACTTTACTAATGTTGTCCACCATTTTGTACAGGTACGAAAGTGTCATTTTGTGGATTACTGTCAATTAAGAAATTAATACATGTTTTTTCTTTTTACTTCAAAATCATTTTGAATTCCAGATCTTTTAAAATTTGTGTCCCAAAATAAGTCCGACATTGAAAATTTTCTACTTGAAAATTAATATTCGTCGTTTCCTGATGATAATCTAAATTTTACTTACTATCGGCCAAGAGTGAGTTGATGAGATCATTATCATAGTTAAAACAATGTATGCAACTGTCAAAGTCATTATTACTGTAATAAACAATATTGATTTTATTACAATAATAATTACCTCATAGGAGTTGCATCTATTGTTTCAACTATAATGATATCATCAATTCACATTTGGCTGATAGTGCTAGTGGTTTAATGGTTTAATTCTCACGTGCTAAAATACAAATTTAAGATCCAGTTGCTCATGTACAGCAAAGAAACTGCAGAGTCCAACTGTGATGTTGGACACATACCAAAGCTCCAAATACAAAGCACCAAAACTAAAAATTTCCACAAAATGTTCAGGTGGCCTGAATTTGTATTCCAATCAGCCGATCAGCAGGAATTTCACTGAACACACTGTATTTACCTGCTAAAAAAACCTGGTATGTCCTTAGTTGAAGTTTCATTTTAGATGTTAAAACATATCACGTGATACATTGAAACCCATCTGATACAACATTGAAACCCATCTGATACAATATAAACCAAACAACTAATTTCAATTTCTGAGATAAAAACCTAATGCTGGTGTATTCTTTCCATATTTAAAAGTTCTGTCTGGTTAAGATAATATTGGATGGGATTCAATGTATCAGGTGAATGGTGTTGAGCATAAAAGATATAACCAGACAAGATTGTATTGGATGGGATTCAATGTATCAGGTGAATGGTGTTGAGCATAAAAGATACAAGTTCAACTAAGGAGGTATCAATGCACAATAGGACTCTCAATACATCAGCAAATGAACACTAAAGCAAGAACGATGAAAGGGGGAATTCTAAAATCATAAATCCAAAATCACGGCAATTCGCATCCAACACGAATTGAGACAGTATGACAAAGACAAAACAAAGAATGCTACATAAATAAAGCACTAGCAGTGTATATCCCTACAAAACGGAGTTACCATCAGGTGCTCCGGAAGGGTAAGCATTATCTGCTCCATTCATGGCGCCCGTCAATTAATGGTCTCTGCCAAATACAAAGTACATGTAGGTAGTTTCTGTACTAGGTGACTAGGTGACTGTGGCAAAGCAACAAAACAAAACCATGTCTGTCCTCTATTGCAACTCTAAATTCCGGTAAATACTATTACATATATAGAATATTTAAATAAAAACACTAAATCACAAACTTAAGTTTACTGACAGGCTCACTGTGTTCGTCTATTTTTTCTGAGCTGCCACATTTAATATACAAATACAACTAAATACATATAAGGTATATAAAATATCAAACAATAAATTGTTCAGCAAAATCACAAGTTGCAAGTACCCTTGAACATCCAAGTGCCAAAAAGAACCCCAAATCAATTTATAAGATAAATTTTGTTGTTAACAGCTCGAGTGTGGGCCTAAAATTGACTAATTCACTGCCCAACCACGTCTGTACTTTGGCCCCAAAACACCTAAATTTATATGCCCGACACATCATTTCACAAAAAGTACAAGGACAATTAATTCCTGTTTCATTGCATGCAACAGGAATCATTTATTCTTAAAGGAAAGTCAAATTATCTCCCCTCATGGTATTGGACAATAATTATATGCACATCTACATTTAATATATCCTTCTAAAATTTTTCAAGTGATTAAATATGGTTTCCATAACGAGAACTAGTTGATTATGAAATTTCTCACATCAGGTTAAATAAATTTTTCAAATGTTTGAAAGCGAGGCTTGCCGAGCTTTTAAACATTTGAAAATTTATTTAACGAGATGTGAGAAATTTCATATTTTACGTGTTTAAGTTGTGGAAACTGTTTCTCTACTGACTGGACGAAAAACACCAAGGATTGTATTCGGAATGAATTTGGCGAGAAATGTCATGAAACTTGTTCTCCTCTCTAGAGAGAACAAATGTTTCCACACCGTTCAGGAAATGTGAAAACTGGATGAAAATTAGAGAAATTAGGATTTGTGTTGATCTTTGCAGAAGGAATCAATTAAAAGTCAGTCAAATTATCTTCCATTTAACCATTCAATAGCACCAGACAAAACCTATATTTCTTCTTGCACATCTGTTTATGGTGTCTTCTCTTTCTATTTAGTTTCATCAACATAGAAGAAGATAAGAATTAAGAGTCGTGTATTTATGAGTTAGTTTTTTCCTGAGGGAAGCAAAATAAAGTCTAGTGACATAGTCTCCACTTGAGGTGTTGAACATTATATTCTGTTATGCACATCTGCATATTGTGTACTTTGTGTGTAGTTTCATTAAAATCCAAAATGTTCATTTTTTTAGGTTATCGGATTATAACCAGTATCCTCCATTGGATCAAAATTAAACTTTCCTACAATCAAAATTTAAACAAAAGACAGAACTCCATCAATTTTTCGGGTTGGTATCCTCATGGTCAAGGTTGCAGTTGGTAAAATTAAGACTAAAATTTCAAGGAAATTTGGTTGTTGAATGCCAATAGTAACCAAAAAGATGGACTTGCTGACAGACGGAGTTGTCCGGACATACTGTATAGAAGGTAATTTTCACGGCTGCAAAATTTTGTAAATCGTTCCCCGAACAGGGGTATTGAATATTAGCAGTCATCAATTTTCGTAAATTGAAAATTGTGTAAGGGAAAGACATGTATAAAGATATACTGACTTGACCTTGCAAAAATTTGAACCTCGCGAAAAATTACCCCCTATACAGTACGAATCAGGGTAAACCTTTATACCCTCATTACTGCTTAGTGGCCCAGGTAGATGTTACTAGGACATTGACCCTCCAAAGAAATAAAAGGAAACCAACATGATTAGTAATAATGGAACAGAACAGGTCCAAACTGCAGAATAAAGTACAATATATAACAAATATCTAACTTCAAAAAATTTAAATACAAGTACATATACAATAGCTTTTGTCTTGTTTTTTTTTACAATTTTACATAAAAATTCTGTGATTTTATTGTCATTTGTTCCATGTCTTTGGTGCTGTGCCATGATCCATAGTAATTTCTCCGTGATGCCGAGCCTTGAAGTCTTTCCGTCTGTAAAATAAAAACAGTTGTATCATATCTGGAACACAAGTGTCGTTACATTGTTTCCTTTGTGGCATTTAATGGAATATTGCATGTGTTTGTTGTTGCCTCACCACTTTCTTCTGAAAAGATCTAGACGATTTAGCCAATATTGTAAATTACCAGAATAAGTCAATCCAAAGTCAAATTCTGCTATGAAATATAAGGACTGTCAATAGCAGACTGGAATAAGATCTCTTGGAGAACAAGTATTCACCAGTGCCATTTTTTATAATGCAAACAGTCTTGGTCTTCCAAATCAATAATTTTTCGAAGTCTCCTGTAAATTGTATTTTTTTCACAGTTAACGTTTCACTATGTTTATTTACAAAATGGATTTAAAATTTCAACATACAATTATGAATTTTAAAAGATGATTTCTGATGCCTCTGCTTTTGGACTCTTATTTCCGGGGGTATTCACCAGTTCAGTAAACCAGTGATGTGCTTAAACTTCAAACTAATTTTAGTTGGAAACTTGTATCTATTATTTTAATTTGTTTAATTATTATTAATATCTCTCTCATGCAAAGGTCTGTCATTAGCTCATAATGGCTTTACATTGCTTATTTTGATCTCTTTCTTATGGTTTTTCGTCTTCCAAATGTTTCCATTTAACCTCGGCACTGAAGAGACACGAGTTGTCAAAAGTCCCATCTGCATTGTTATCAATTTACAGCAACATTGTTTTTTTTTATTATTATTCAATAAAACATAGAAATAGTTTTGAAATTGAATTAAATTTCAAGTTGTAGCAGCTGGGCTGTTTTCTCCCTATATCCCCCTCTTAATACACAGTGATTATACTGTTTTAATTTTTTTTCAAAAATCTACCAGAGTTGTATAAGAGGAGGGACAATGTTATTTCATTTTGTCCCTAAATGAAGCAAGAAATATTTTATTAGCAATTACCATGATAGCAAGTTCAAGTCTCTAAAAGGCACATGTTAATTGGTACAATGAAATATATCAGGGTTCGTTTACAATATAAAAAATCCTTACAAATTTGCCTTTGATGCAAAAAATTTCTGACAATGCGTTGGCCACAAAAATATATATATACAGTTGCTCTCTAGCAAAGCAGAATATTGAAAGATGAATATTGAAAGTATGTAAACCCAAGGTAGTACATCCATTTGGCAGAAAAGAGTAATATTAATATTATATTAAATGACTGTAATGCATTGTGGCATAGAAAAGTGTGTAGAAAAGTTCCATTTATATACAAAGTAAGTAATTAGGAAGTGGCAGTTATGATTTTCGACAAAAGGAAAGATGCATTATAGGACGTCATAATGAAGTACAATATCATATCCTGTTGCCAACAAAAATGGTACAGAAATAACATGTGACAGACAAGGTAAAACAATTCATCCCTATCCTTCAGAGTGGAGGTTTGACAATTTGGTTGCACATTTTGCAATGCTTCTTAGTAGCTTCACTTCTGACTTGTACTAAAACACTTACTGAAATGACTCCTTCATTAGGACCACAGGCTTCATCGATTCAGGATGTTGACTGCCGAGTGCCAGTGCATCATGATAAAATATAGCCATAGAAGCCTGTCCTGGGAAATGTGTCCTGAAAATATATATTAATAGCAATATAAAACAAGAGTGGACCCTAATAGATGTCTCGCCCGTCCCTGCTTGTCGCTAAAACAGTCATGCACTACTCAAGAGCAACCTACAAGCCAAATATTATTACCATTCCACTTACAGTAATTAAGAAACTATTCTAATCAGAAACACTCAACTTTGTTCACT
>MJUU01016992.1:125523-142354 GCA_002080025.1 Modiolus philippinarum | reverse complement strand
GCTCAATATTTTTTAAATTATTATTTTTTTTTTCAATCTTAATGTTAATTAAAAATTTATAATATTTGTAGAAATATCTAAATTATACATCTGTTCTCAGAGCTAATACTTGAAAGAAATCACCTAGGGCAATCTTCTGTAAAATTCTGATTAACACACCTGTACAGCACAGGATGTTTATTTGCTCAGGTAAAACAAATACATACATTGACTACCGATGACAGTTAAGAAGATTCATAGGCATTTTTTAAAGTTTTATTGCATTTATTCATTTTTATCAACATATAACTGATTTGTTACATTATAACTAATGCAGCCTATACAAGTCTGATGGAGTTATCTCCCCCTTATTCAATAACGCTGATAGGGTCAATTGACTGATGCGATCAGTAAAATACGTTTACATCCGTAAAATACGTTTACATCCGTAAAATACGTACACATCCGTTATTCATGTATCCGTCATCGATCAGTGAAAAATCAGTCATCAATCAGTCAAAAATCCGTCATCAATCAGTCAACAATCCGTCATTAAGTAACGGCTACTGATACAAGGACTGTAAGATGTTTCGCTACTTTTCCGCCAATAACACCTACAATTATATCTCAGTACTTCCACAATTAGTAGAGCAGTACAATAACACGAAGCACTCGACAATCAAAATGAAACCAGTAGAAGCAAGCAAATCCTCCGTATTCTCAGATACGAAGGAAACTAAGACTAAACCAAAATTCAAACTAGACGACAAGGTCAGAATATCTAAAAAGAAAGGCACGTTTGAAAAGGGTTATACACCCAACTGGACCGAAGAGGTATTTACTATTTCGACGATCCAGTACACAGAACCAATAACTTACAAGATCACGGACTTGAATAACCAGCCAATAGAAGGAAGCTTCTACGAACAAGAACTCCAGAAGACAGACCAAGAGACATACAGAATAGAAAAGATTATCAGACGGGATCACAAAAATAGAAGAGTATTTGTTAAATGGAAAGGGTATTCAAACGACTTTAACTCCTGGATTCCGATGTCAGACTTGCAGTCTCTGAGATAGTCTTTAGTAATTCCAGGTCTTCTTCGGACACCCGCGCTCTAACGTATATTCCGCTAAGAGGATGGTACAAATGTACGATTTTCTCTTCCTCTTGAATATCAAGTAATTCGTAAACTCCGTTTGGCGGTTTATCCCTATTCATCTTTTTTAACAGATTTTTATCATATAAATTACACTAAAACTTAATTTCGACTTCAACGACATTTAGTGAGTTCATTGGAGAAACTAGCCAAACGATTCTGGTTGGGGTTGTAACTCCAAAGAATATTTCGTCGTTCTTTTCAAACGTCTGACTCATTTTTATCTCAAATTGATTATAACCACCGATGGATTTCCTGGTCTCTAGAATTTCGGTGCTATTTATTGGTGTCGTCCCTTTTTTTTTGTAACATGAGATGTACGGAGGAGTATCTTGTCTCATACCCCCGATGCACAAACGGACAGTAAATGTGGGTGTACACTTATCCTTGAATTTTATCCACTGCTGAAACCCATTCGCGGGTGAATGTAAGATCTTCCCTTTGATTTCAAATGGTTTATCAATAGTCAAGTTGTTGTCTGGAAGCCCGATCGGTTTCGGAGTTACACGAGGAGCAATAGGGTACGTAGACATACCGAATAGACCGCCCGGAGAGTAACTAAAAGTGTATGGTGTTGTGTTCACCGGAGGACTTAGATATACATGTTGGTATTGTTCCTCCGGGGTTAGACTAAATTTTCTTACCCGATAACCCATTTCTCCTCTTATACTAATCCTCACATATTTAGCAATATAACCCGGGTGCAATTTAACTTCTTGAGCCCCATTATAAAGATCAACGGAATACTTTTTTTCCATTGTCCTGAGGCTGTTACAGAGTGACGAATTTCACTGCCAAAATCATTCCAAGTATGACACTCTATGGAACACGCTTTACCATTTAGTTCAATGTCGATATTGGCGATTATCTTTTTTGATATAGACCTATAACGTCACGCTCACTAATTATTCTGTATTCAGTAGTTTCCCTGATTTCCTGGATACCACAGGCAATTCAATCTTCTGAGAAATCTAGTTCAGAACCGTTATCACGGATAGAATATTGAATATCTTTCCCAATACTCTGTAGGAATCGGAACAACGAATGAGTGTTTTTTCCTAATTCGACCACCGCAATCCTACTCTTCTCGCTTAATTTCATAACTACTGAAAAGGCTGCACTAAAAAGAAGTGAACAAGTAGCGCTATTTCTTATTTTCTCGATATGAAAAAGTGTTATCTCGTCCTTATTATCTGTTCTTACTCTTGTGAAAGATATTTCCTTTGATGCGCCCAATTGATCTATTTTCAACATGATCTTAATTTCGTTAGTAAATACGGACTCTTCTGGCGACTCAAATATTAGATGCGCACCAAACAAATAGAGAGTTTCACCGGCACTGCCGTCCGTCGGGTTTAGGATTAGTTTCCAGTTGTCGAGATCCTCCTCTATATCACCGTTGTTATAGGATTCGTCCGATAACCACTTGACATTTATGTTCTCACACAAAATATAATATCCGGGTTTCACTCTTGCAAGAAATGATGCAGCTCTCTTTTTCTCGTACTTCTTTTCTCCTGTTTTATTGAAAAATCTCCTTAATTCGCTCTTGTTATCCTGAATTTAAGTATCTATTTCATTTTTTGTATAACCCTCATAATCGGCTAGCTTGGCGTCTACCTCAGTCTTAGTATAAACAGGGTCTAGCTTGGCGTCTACCTCAGTCTTAGTATAAACAGGGTCTAGTGCATCAAATTTTGCGTCTACCTCAGTCTTAGTATAAACAGTACTTATTTTTTTCTCAAGTTGTGATAGGTGAATTGGTCTTAGATACTGTCTGCGCAAGTCTTTTCTTAGTTCTCGTTCACTTGCAGCAACAAAAGCCTTACTAGCAAACCCCGCTGCAAAGTTCCGTTTCTGTGTGTCTATTTTCTGCTGCAGCGACTTCTTGTTTATCGCACAGGTTGGGTCATCTAAGTCGGTCTCGAGTCCCCTAATATACTTCTTATTCATGTCCAGGTCTTTACGCGCTACCACAGGAAAGAAAGTATCGCTTATTTGCTTTATTGTTGCTACGTGGTCGATGCCGGAACCGGGTGAAAGACCTATGATTTTGTGACCACCCATATCCAAATCTTGTCCTTTACGGAAACACTCTCTACGCAATCTATCTAACTGAGTCTTGCTCGCATACTTACTTAGCACTATATCAAAATTAGTCTCCGTTGAACCTACCGGACCTCCTGACACCGTCTGAGATATTTCATTAAATATACCCATTTTTATTACTTATCTTTTATAAAAGGAAGAAAAAATGTTAAACGAATTAAAGGAACTAGCTCAAAAGAAGTCAAAAGCAGAGAAAGCGGTACAGGACTTCAAAATGAATAAGGAAGAAGAAAGAATAAGAAAAAGTGTTCAGTCGGATAAACTCGAGGAATTCCTTGAACCAGTAACGAAATCAATAGAAACAAGGATAACACCACAAGTTGGTCAACTAGTACCCGTGCCTAATATTATGGATCTTCCTGTTCCTCTTGCAATAGAGGAACCGGAGGAACCGGAGGAACCGACGATAGTCGAAATGGAACCAGGTGGCGTGAATATCAGTAAGTATGATGCCGAGGAACAACTAGAAAATAAAGATTACCTGGATGACGAAGACAAGATCAGTAGGGCAAAGGGTATGAATGTGTCGCTGGGAAAAATGAAATCCGGGGCACAATTTCCACAAGATATCAAATATCTCCAGGACAAAAATAAAAAGTATTGCCAGAAATTGCAGGGGAAAATTGGGAAAGGACTGGCATCAAAAGGGTCGTAAAAATAGACACTACCGGCTCCTTTTCTGATCTACTGCTGGATTTGGAACAGCTTCTCGAATAAAATAGGTTGTACGGACTAGACAATAAAGGACGACGAGTAGTAGACGAAAGGGCGGACGACGACTTCGTCGACCTAGTGACAAAGAGGTACAATCCCAAAAAAGCGTATTCTGATTCTGCAAAGCGGATATTTAGAAATCTAGTTAGTCTTTCATCACACCCTCTGGTAAAGACAAGTGGCAAATACAAGAATATTTTGTGTAACAGCTGTGACGCTACAAGCCTAGTAGAACGGTTAGAGCTTTTGATTGCTAGTATCGAGTCTGGTAATACCAGTGACGAACTAGTAAACGAAGGAATGACTATTCTAGACACTCATCTGGAACACGGTGATATAACGGAAGAACAGCATGAAGGAATTTATAGAAAATATTTCGATATTAAAAAATGAAACAAAAGATAACACTTTCTAGTTATGCAGGTAAAGGAACCCCTTCTGATTTTGTGACCCAGTTCGAAGAACCCTTGGTACTAGATAAGAATAAGCAGTATTTTTTTGGTTTGTCCCAGATGAATATTTTACGAAAGGATATGGAGTAAATGAACATGAGACCATAACACATATGTTCACTCCAACTGCAATAATTTTAATGAGCTGTATGGCCATTTCGGAAATGGATTCCTCATCAGCAGCACTAGAACCCAAACAAAGGAAATCCATATTTAAAATATGTTTAAAATACATAAATCCAAACGAAATCCGAATAATCAGTAATATCAAATATAGCTAAGGACAAAACAACGATGGAGGGAGTTGATAATATGACTTACAGTTGGTATAATGTTTCTGAGTTCTATGGTAACAAGAAAATAAAGTATAGTCTTGATTCTAAGAGTGTCTTTGACCCTGGGAAAATATTCAAGGAATTGACATTTGCTGATGATAACTACAGCTACGGAGACATGTCCACTTATATAGCAGAATTTTTATCAATAAACGATAAAGTCGAAGACAGTGTAATAAAACTAGACTTTGATCTGACGAGCTTTAAGGTGTTAATTACACTAAAGAGAGGTGTGGTACTAGACTTGAGAGATGGGAACTTTGCCGAGTTAATCGGGTTTGATAAAAAAAATAGTAAAGGAGACGGAATACGGTAGTAAATTGCCTAACATCACTAACGGGATAGATAGTATTTATGTTCGTTGTGATTTGATTTCTCGTTCCGTTGTAGTCGGTAAGTCGGGTGACGTAATCTACGTCTTTAGTACTACAAATCTAACTCGTAGTTACCCGTTCGAAAGAACACCATATCCTTCCGGAGCACCTGATGTCACTCCCGGTTTTCATGGGAGTTCACACTGTGAATGCCCTAGTTCTTAATGTTATCTTTTCATTTCCGTGCATTGTAGCTGTCTCACGTCCTTGTTTTGTCTTTGTTTTTATCTGTTACCGTTTTTGCCATGTCTTTGGACTTCGATTTTTGTAGTCATCGCTTCCCTTGTTCCTTCGGTATTCTACTGCCGTTGTATCATATAGGATATTTGAGAGTAAACAAAACAAGGATTGACTCGATTCGTGTTTGGGTGACCGACGCGGACGGCAGAAATATAGACCTGAATGGTGTGACATTAGTTTTACTTTTATTCTGAGAGAAATATAAACGGTAAAGAAAAAATGAGAAAAGTATATAGTAAGGAGTTAGGAGTATATGTTTTTGTTGACCCGGTAACGAGAGAACAAATAGGTGGTGGATTATTCGACAGTATATTTAGTGCCTTTGGCAGCAACGCCGCAAGGCAACTGGCAAAAGAGACAATAAAGAAATCTGCCACCGCAGCATTAGACCCTGGGAGTAAAAAACTTGGTGAAAAGGTGGGAGAGTATGTAGCAGATAAAATAGCACCTACAAAAACCAAGTGTACCAGCAAAACAAAATGTACCAGCAACAACAACAAAATCAACAAAACCAGCAAAACCAGGTGCATTGATTAAAGAAATAAAAAAGTATACCGACGAAAGTGCCGCATCAAAAATTGGTCAACTCTTAGATAAGGGTAAAGTTTACGCAAGAATTAATCGCCTATTGTAGATTAAAATCATACTATAAAAATGGGAAGAAGAAAACTATATGAGACAGATGTCGAAAAGAAAAAATAAGCCCATAATGAACATCAAAAGAAATATTATGCTACACACAAATTTTACTGTGATGTGTGTAACAAACTCCTTTGTATTTCGGCCAAAAGGTATCATATTAACTCTGAGACTCATCGCAAGAGAGTACAGAATAATAATCCATTTAAACAACAAAAAGTCAGATAAAAATTCATAATGGATTACAAAGAAAAGAAAGGAATTAGAAAGTATACTATTAGTTACCCTGAAAAAGAATTAACTAGTGATGAGGTAGAAAAAATATCAGAGATAATAAAAGAAAGACTAGATCATGCTCTTTCAGACGGGATTACTGATAGTGCTGATGTAACAGTTAAATTTGTTTACACTGGTAATACACCAAGTTACAAATACTATATAATACAACAAAGAGTATGAACTCGTTTCTCATACAGGAGTTTGATGACTTCTGAGCTCTTTATCAACAATACGTAGATCTTTATTTACATCCGAATGAGGATTACGTATATGAAATCATAGGAATTAGAATAAAAGTAGCAAAATCACCCAGTGGTGGTTGCTGGGACCATAATTATTCAGAGACAATAGCAGAAGGAGATAAAAAGAAACGTCTGTTATCAACTAATAACAACTGTTTCTTCCGTTGTTTAAAACAACTTAAACCAGATAATTTTAACCCTACAATCACTGTCTGTGATGAGATACGAAGATGTTATGGGTTAGCCCCTAAAACACCAATACCTTTCCCGGTAGCATGGGACATAATTAAAAGGTATCAGATACCTGTTGGTTTATTCTGTGAAGAGACAAATCAGCATTATGGTAAAGAACATCTTCTCAACATAGTTTTAGCCAAGGATCATTACAGTCTTGTTATCACTGAAGAAAAGAAGTCTTCAGTTGTTTGTTCTAGTTGTGGTACAAGATATAAGAAAAAACATAAGTGTAACGATAACACGTCTGATTATTATCAAGCAGTAATAAAGAAAAAAGGTCGGTATTTGATCCGAAGAACAACAAAGAGCAAAGAGTTAAATAACAACATAATACATTTTGATATAGAGACTTACACAAAAGTTGTTGACGGACATAAGGTTCATATCCCATATATACTAGGATTCGTAGAAAAAGATGGATTCTGTTATTATGCTGGTGATGATTGTGTTGATAATTTTGTACGATATTTGATCAGCAAAGCTAATGAACTCGACAACAAATCTAACGAGCTCATTGTCAACGCTTATAACGGAAGTAACTTTGATCACTACTTCTTGATTTAGAGCATGAATAAACTAGGATTAGCTCCGGATAAATTTATCATGAATAACGGAAGCATAATTGGATTAGCAAAAGGAAAACTACGATGTTTCGATCTAATGAAACACATAGGTAGTTCCTTGGGTCAAGCACTGTCTGATTTTGGGTGCAACGTACAAAAAGGAGAAGTTGATCATAGTCAATCGAAACGCTGGGAAGAAATGACTGATAGTATGAGAAATGAGTGTCTCGTATATCTTCAGTCTGACGTACTTGGTCTACGAGAATTGTTTAACAAGTTAAACACCCAGTGTTACAAAGATTTCAGCAGAGACATCACTAATTTTATTTCGACTAGTTCTCTGGGGTTTGATATCTGTAAAGATTATATACCTAAAGGAGTTATGGTTGATTTATCCGATTCGACAAATATCAGAAAGAGTATTTATGGTGGAAGATGTTATAGGAGCAAGACTGAGTTTGTATCTGAACAGTTTAAGGAAAACATAAACTATGATGATGTAACTGATTTCTTGTTAAACATAGACGTCGTGTCTCTTTATCCTACTAGTATGTTACATGAATATCCGGTGGGACAAAGAAAATATACTAAGGGTGAAATGAAGGGTAAAATGGGGATATATAAAGTTAAATACGTTTCGAATAAGAACCTTCTTCATCCAGTAGTAACAAGAAAGGATGAAAAAGGGGCAACTAAATGGGATGTACAAGACTCAGAGGGTTGGTATACTTCAGTTGACATTGAACTCATGATTAAATATGGCTATAAAGTCGAGATTATTGAGGGATATTACTGGGAAGAAACTAGTAAGGTGTTTTATGATTATATACAGAAATTCTTTCAGACCAAGAAAACAAGTCAAAAAGGAAGCGTCCAGTATACCCTAGCAAAGTTACTGATGAATGGGTTATATGGTAAGATGATTCAAAGACCAATATTTAATCACACCCAAGTTATAGAGGACAACAATGAATACTGGAAGTTTCATCGTAAATATGTAGTGAACGACTTAGAATTAATTCATGATACTTGGTACGTATCTGGTTACTTAAGATCCGAGATTGACTCGGTTAACAAGATCAGTAAGCCATCACATTATGGTGCTTTTGTTTTAGCCTATAGCCCCAAGATCATGTATGATCATATGATGGTCTTGAACCCAGAGAATAAAGTAGAGTTAGACTTTTATTATACTGACACTGATAGTCTTCATGTACCTGGTGAACAATCAAAACTAATACCTAATTACAACGACAACAACTTAGGTGACTTAGCTAATGATTATAAAAAAGACTCTAAGGTAATTAAAGCGGTGTATATTGCACCAAAGTTATACATGACTATAACGATAGATACAGACAATGTTAAGACAAAGGGAAAAGGACTAAATACAACTAGACTTTCAGAAGATGTTGAAGGGTGAAGAAGTAAAGAACACAAGAGAATTCTCCATGAAAAAGGTACATCTAAAGAGGACTTCCAAAGAACAGGGTATTGATCATTTTAGTATTCTTCACCTCACAAATTTGGGAGACGTGCAAATAAAAACGAATACAAGGGAAGAATTTTCTTGGATAAGAATAAAATCTTTTCCTATAGGAAGCTGCCGTCTACCACAGTTCACATAAATCCATGACGTTAGAGGTTTATGTGCTATGTCTATCATATGGTAGACAGTCCACATAAATCCATGACGTATATACAATGTCTAATAAATACATAACGTATACGGTAAATTTGTCAAACAACAATTGACAAAGCAGAAAAATAATAAATCTTTATTATATCCCTGAAAGAACACGCACAAATTCCTCCACAAGTTAACTCCGAGAAAAGTTTAGTCCAGCATGGTCTGAATAACCTGCGCACATATCCTTCCTTGGTGTGATTAGTCTAGTATATTCTTCCCGGTTGCTGTTTTTATATCCTGATTTATAATATCACTGTCCGTATTGTAACTATCCATTATTATCATTTTTCCTCTGGTAATTTCTGCTCGTTCACCAAGTGCTGTTCATCGTGACAAATCTAAAATAACATACCGAATGGAAATTTACTTGATAACTTGGCAACAGGTTGACATCGTATTGATTTGGTTGCATTGCGAAATTTCACTGCGGCGTATCGATTACCTATTAGGGGTACAAAAAGGAGATTAAATAGATTTTAACAAGTTAAGAAAACGTATTTTGTCATTAAAGTAATCTGTAAAATAGATTTTAATAAGTTAAGAAAACGCATTTTGTATTTCCCGATCAAAACAATGAAATATTTTCTTGTCTGGTAAGTTAAAATACAGAAAAGAATATTTATTTTTAGTTATTTCAACAAGCGTATTTTTTGAGACCTGAAGTTCTGAAGATATAAGTTCTCTCTCCTTTTTACTCGGAAAGTTATACACTATGTAGAAATTACAATTCAGACGACAGTCTTTGGGTATTCGAAAATAGGACTGACTCAAATAAATTACGCTCATTTTCTTGTGCCTTCCACCTATAAAGTATTTCACAATAGAAGATTGATCTTGTTGTGAACAAATATAGTCGTCAAAAATTACAATTTTTTGTTTATTATCAGAATCTGATAGTTCGTCGATGTCTTCAACTTTGCACCAAGTCTTCCAGAGACACACCTAGTTTTTCCGCTATTTTCTCTAATATTCGAATTAGTTCCTTGTAGTAATGCTGCTCTAAATTCTTTGCGTAAAGAATAATTTTGTCGTAATACAATAAGGGTTTAAATAAAAGGTGCATTAGCAAATTTGTTTTTCCAGATCTACTTGGTCCCACGATCAACATACGGAAAAATTTTTTTACTCCTTGTATTGTTTTGAAATTATTTGTATCAGACTTTTCCGAAAAATATCTAGGAATCGTTGTCATTTTTTATAATCTAATTATTTATAAGATAAATAAAAACCATAATGTTGTTTTAGGTAGGAGTGTGTAAAATAAAGTCTAAACCGTTGTAGTGAGTAAAACCTAAAATTTATAGTGTGATTTATATAATAAAAATCAGTAAAAAAACAGATGAATAGTGAACAAAACAAAACTTACGAAATACTTGCAATGTATGATTTACACAATGTAAGAAAGATGAATATTTATAAATCAATGAGGCTGCCAAGCGGAGTTTACAAAATACTTGAAATTCAAGAGGAAGGGAAGATCATACATTTGTATTATCCTCTTAGCGGTATATTCGTTAGAGAGCGGGTGCCCGAAGAGATACTGGCAGACTTACTAGAAATACAAAGGACTCAAAAGTATTTAACTAAAGTAAAAGAAAAAATCGTACGTCCTCCTAGAGTAAGGGTGTGCAGGGAATTACTAGAAGTATTTATTTAGTTGTGCACCGAGTCCTAGTTTGCTTTTTACTCCTATTACACTCTGAACTATTTTTTTGTTTAAAATTCGTGCCTTAAACAGGTTAACACAGAGTATTGCGTTGGAGAATGAGTAAAACTTATAAGTTTTTTGTTTTACTTATGAGATGTTTAAACCAAAAACGACGCAGAAAAAAAAGTGAGTAAAATCTAGACTGTTTACGCTTGAACATGAGTTTAGGTTAGTCTCAACCGTTAGAATAACAAATCTTACACGTTTGTTTGTTCTATAGTGCTAACAGTAGTAGTTAATATGGCAAATGCACAAAAAAAACCTTTCTGAGTTCCTAACTTCATTACTTACTGCAATCAAAGATGGCTTTAAGATATATAGTGATGAAAGATATTCAACAAGTGGAGTGAATCAGATATGGTTTCTCAAACACTGGAAAGACTTATTAAAATATATATCTCCAACTGATCTCAACCACTGCAACAGTGTCAGAACATTCGATTTTTCTACTCTCTACACAACTCTTCCACACGATAAGCCTAAGTCAGTACTCCGGGATTAATACATCAGTCGTTCTGTATACTAAAAGGTTACAAGAAGATATTCATATTTAGTGATAGGTGATAGGTAAAGATGGGCCTATTTTGTTATACATCGAACTGATTCACACAAAAAGTATACAGAGGAGGATGTCAAAGCAATCCTGGCATTCTTGATTGATAACATATTTGTAGAATTTGGAGGGCAATTTTTCCAGAAGACCATAGGGATACCTGTGGGGACTAATAGTGCACCACTTTGTACAGATTTGTTTCTTTATTCATATGAAGCCATTCTATACAAGCGCTAGTTCAGAAAAAAAGACAAGCTAGCCAAGTCCTTTAATTTCCGCTTCTTTTTAGATGATGTTCTTTCATTGAACAACCGTCAGTTTAAGGATAACTTTCATCTTATATACTCAGATGAACTCGAAATTAAAGATGTTAAAAATGGATGACAGGAAACACCTACAATGGCTGAAAATTATAATTACATGCAACAATTTGCAAGGGAACAACACAAGAAAAACACGTATAAGACAAAAGACAAACGTAGACAACGATAGGATCTCGGGGCGGCCGGACTTGGTACCGGCACTAGCAAAAGCCAGCGGTAGGGTTAAACCGGTTTTTAGGTACCCAAACCTCCCCTTTATCTGTCCCGTTTCCCTATAGTATAAAACATACGAAGAAAACCCAATGCAGGTAGACTACTAACTCAATGACCACAATCTTGAAAGGAGAGAAAAAGACAATACATAATTTTGAAAGATAGGTCAAGGGTTGCTCGCCGATAAAATGGCGGCTAGCTCAAGGAGCCTAGTCTGCTGGTAGAACACTGTCGCACTACGGAAGAAAAATCAAACTCAAAACTTCCCGAAGGGTTTGGTCAAGAATCATCATAAATTTCAGTAGACATCGGCAGTATCAGTGAGAGGCCAGTATGTGTGCAAAATGTTCAGGTCACTAGGTCTCAAAGCTAATTTAACGGATGCAAGCAGAATATCTTGCCGATATCCCCTACGACGTAAAGAATGAAAGTTACGTCCCAGCTTTTCTGGATTTTTAATCAATTTCTGGCAAATAACATACACCTGAGAAATATACACCCCGTAGGATGGAGCAAGGGGAATGTCGCCGTCAAGAAAAAGGGAAATTAGTTATAGTGAAATCAAAATCATCCCTTTTATCATATATTTTGGTTTTGATTTTACCAAATTCAATAATAATAGTCAGATCCCGAAAAGGGCAACATTTGGAATCATTGTTAGCTTTATTTAATTTCAGTTGTTGTGGATAAATAGTGTCTACATAATCTAAACACTGGGGATTATCAATAGTAAGGATATCGTCAATATACCTGCTGTTATCATTGAAAATAGAAATAAGTTTATCACTGTTAGGTATGGTTCCGTTTTGAAGTTTTTTCATGAAATCTCGTTCGTAACAGAAAAGAAAAAGATCTGCAATGAGAGGTGCACAATTTGTACCCATGGGAATACCTATGACCTGTTGATAAAAAGTGTTGCCAAAACGAACAAAAATATTGTCCAGCAAAAGATTGAGTGCATTAATCATATCATCACATGTCCAGGAACAATGATTATCGAAATTAAAGAGTCCACTGATACACCATCATCAGTTTTATACCTGGACTTATACCTCTACATTGACAACTCTGGACGTCTGAAAACAAAACTTTACGACAAGCGTGATGATTTCGACTTCCAATAGTGAACTTCCCGTTTTTGAGTAGTAAATATAATATTCCCACATCTCCGGCATATGGCGTGTAAATTTCACAACTCATTCGCTATTATCGAGCCTATAGTTTGTTCAGCGATTTTGTCAACAGAGCAAAATTACTGTCTCAAAAACTTATACATCAAGAGTATGTTCAGTCACTGTTAAAATTGTCACTACAGAAGTTTTAGGGTCGTCACCATGATTTGACAGACCGTTACAATGTTTCTATTTCACAAATCAGAATATATATCTTTTGGTAGATCCACTGGCTGTGTGACGGGTGGAGCTGATCATGCTTACCCTTCCGGAGCACCTGATGATACCCTAGTTTTTGTAGGGTTTCACACTGCTAGTGCTTTAGTTATATGGTTTTTTTTTTATTTTTTTTTTTTTGTTTTTTTGTTTTGTTTTTTGGTTTTTTTTTGTTTATTTGTTTTGTCTTTGTTATACTGCCTCAATCCGTGTTATATATGATTTGCCCTGATTTTGGAGTTATGATTTATGATTTCAGAATTTCCCCTTTCTTCGTTCTTGCGTCGGTATTCGCATTATTGGGTAAACGTTGCTCATGTTAAATCTATAGAAACTGCAGAGGAGTTTAGTTTTCCGCAATTTTTTGAAACACTTGAAGGATAACCTCGTTAACCTATCAATTTTTTCGCATAAATTATTTCATTTTCAATTAACTAACAAAAAATCACATTTAATTGAATTGAAATCCTTGTTTCTTTTCCTTATTTAAATATTTAATCCTTATTTTTAATATTTTTTTGAACATTCCAAATCTATTTAGAAGTATTTCAATTGAAATTTCATATGTAAGAAGGCTTGATATCATAGTCAACGGAAATTATGTCCTTAGCTAGCTGTCAGTAACTGCGTGCATTTGTCCGGACAGTACCTGTGTGTATTGTCTTCATGTTTTATGTACTTCATTGTAGGGTACTCGTCTTGATAAGTTGGACTTTTTTCTAGTTTGATTTTTACTGTGAGTCTTTTTGTGTATTTATTTCTAGCCATTCACCACACATAGGGGGGAGGGTTTGGATCCAAAAAACGAGTTTAACCCTACCGCAATTTTTGCGCCTGTCCCAAGTCAGGAATGTGTTGGTCATTGGCTTGTCCTTGTCTTCTTATAAAATTTTAGTTTCTTGATATTTGGGTTATTGGATGTGGTTTGTTTCCATTTATTTATTCACTTTGATACATTTTTCGGGGCCATTTAGGGCTTACTATATGGTGTGAGGTTCCTCAATGTGTTGAAGACCATATGGTGACCCCTAGATGTTTTGTTTTTGGTCGTTTTAACCTGGATATGGAATGTTGTCTCCTTGACATTTACCCAATTTCCTTTCTTTTTCATATTTAAAAATTGAACATCGAACATCCTGTTTTTTGTTTTTTGTTTTTTGTTTTTTTTTTTTTCTGGCACGTGAGCCTACCAGAGATGTAGTAGGTAGTGTTTCTAAATTGGTAGCTCAGTTAGGCGGCTTTCTGGTGTGCCAGAGGTCCAAAGTTCGATCCGTGGACGTTGTCCCAGAAAATTAAGTAGTGAGATTCATGTTCTCCGGTTACATTTTGCGCCCAATTTAAAAGACCACGGTAGTTAGATGGAGCTGAGCAGGGTTTTTGTGTGTGATTTGTGCTGAGAGTCATACATACCAAGTGTGATGACTCTCGAGGTGGGAAAATAGGACAGGACCGCCTACCCGCGTTGTAGTAGGTAGTACATCTAAATAGCCAGAAAATCGACTTGGCTAACGGATAGATTCTTAAGTTAATTCGGTTAGACGGGTAGCTGGTGTGGGTCCCGGGTTCGATCCCCTGAAGTGACCTCGGAAGGTTAGGTATGGAGATTCATGCTTCATTATTTCTTTTTTTTTTACCTTTGACATGTTGTCTCCGTTTGTACTAGCTTTGTTTTGAAGTGTTTAGGATTTTTTGATTCCATAGAATATTCACATTTTCTACCATTTTGCTTCGGTATCCGTTTTGCCGATATATTTTAAGTATTTAATAATATTCAAAAGGGCTATTGAGGTCAAACATTTGGCTATAATTAGCCAAGTTATGTGGAGGAGTAGACGTGGCTGTAGCCCGGCCACCTAAAATGACCAACAACCAATTGTTTACTTCACATAATAGGAAACATTTCTTCTATCAAATGAAGATACTGCAGTTTCAAATTATATGCCTGAAATCAATAAAACACTAAAATTCATTTCCCTCCATATATTGTAATCTATTTCCGTAACATTCAATTACGACACTGAATAATTAATCAGAGAAATTATTTGAACTGAAATAAAATGGCTAACATAGAATTAGTCTGTAATTCCTTATCTCAGTATCAGCCTTAATTGTTTTTGATGAGTCGATAATACACAGAGAATTTACTGCATTATTTTCCAATTTTCTTGATGAATATTTTATGAGCAAAGTAATTGATAACAGACGAAAAAGATCCTTGAGTTATACAACATTGTTGTTTATTAGATATTTTTATAAGAGAATGTCTTAAAGGAAATAAACTGTCTTAAAAGGAATTAGACTTCTCTACATGTGTCGTCGGCATGGATTTTTAACTAATTACAAAAATGCTGCTTAATTTGTATCAATTGTGATTTATTATTATGTAAATATGTAATTTTTCCATTTATTCTTTTCTTTTCTAATATATATAGAAATGTATATTCTCTAACGTTGCTGTCGGGAATAGACCATCTCTACGATACATAATGAAATTTTTGCGCGATTTCAACTATTCAACATACCTAATATCATTCAAAAAAGTGATATTTATAAAGTTGATGAAATTATCATGATAGTAACAAGTATATGTGTTTTTACTAAATTAAACCTTCGAATACTGGTATTGCAAAATACTTTTTTACCAAGCACGATATGACAGAAGCGAATGTTGTTGGTACTTTTAAGCGCTTTTCGTCCTGGATCGGAAGTGGGAGGAGCTAAAGCTGTATGCGCGGTTTCTGAATTTAAATCGTATGTCGCGACCACACCAAAACGAATAGAACATGATGAAATAAATTGTATTAAAAATTTAGCATTACGTTTCGTGCTGAGGGCACGACTGTATAACAAAACAGAAAATCTGCTTTGTGTTTTCGAACATGAAGCAGGTAGTTTCGTACTTGTAAGTAAATCAATTATGATTGTTCATATTATCAAAACGAATAAATTATATTAAAATTTAGGCTATATTTCGCACAGAAGGCACGACCGTATCACCAAGAAAACTGGTCTATATTTTCGAACTTCGTATGTACAAATCAAATGATTATTGAAGTAAATATCATGCCGAAGTCGCGAATAAAGGGAACAAATTGATAAAAGTGTCTTGCCGAAGGTACTGCCACTAGCAACATAAATAAACAAATAACGTTTAACCATAGACTTATTATACGTAAGTAGTGTCATAAAGACAGTTCTGCCACAATCATGCAAAATCCTGCATAAAAATCCCTACCCCGAGGGCAAAATGCAAACAGAAGGCATTCCTATTGAGCATAGGGTAAATACCAGAATTATGTCTTTCGCACACAATGGATTCGTCTCCCAAGATGATGACTTTATCAGCGAAGATGCCTTCCAGGAAAAGATGAAGGATCAGAATCAGGAATCCACCACATGGAAGGACTTGCCCACAGGAGTAATCTATAAGATCTCAGAGGTGGTAGAAGTGGAAGGAAAATTTGGCAAAAGCAGGATTCTCACTCTGAAAAATCGAGAAGGAGAAATCACCAGAGTATGGGCCTGCCCCACGCTCAACAAAGAAAAGGGTCCCTTGCAAGGAGCTTTCGTCCGGAGCACTGGATACAAGCTTAGCAAGAAATCCAATCGACAATACCTCTCCTACGATCTGGT